>CAMKVN010000087.1:0-43722 GCA_946474995.1 Funneliformis geosporum
TGTGCGACTTGATTGTCCACAATTATGACCATAGACTATTGCGCCACGAGTTTTTGGGGTAAGTGGCTTCATATTTCCGAAAAATTCCGAGAAAAAATGAAGTGCGAGGTTTGTTTATTAGAATCGTAAGTACAAAATTATGTATTGTTTATATTATGTTAACATGTGATGATCGGCATAATTTTGGCCAAACAAACTGGCCGGATAATTTTGATCGCCCTCTGTATATTATCCATATATCCATGAATAACATGGATATTGATTATCCATATTATCTGTATATCTATGAATAATATGAATATGGATTATCTGTTCAAATTTTTTTAAATTATCCATATCCAGGTTTAATTATTATATGTATAACAGATATTAAATTTATATTATAGATATATATCCATGGATAATATGGATACTCAGATCCAAACTCTACTCCTGTTTAATAGTATTGCAGAAAAAAACATATCTACCTAAGAAATGTATCACCTTATTTTAGGTATACCACTCTATTATTCAAACTGAATATTCATGACTTTAAATCTTAGTGAGGAAACATTAAGATGGATTTGTAAAATAGTAGGCGAGTTTACTAGAGTTATAAGAGTTACAAATACAGAATATATATCACAATCCACTATAAAAGATATTGGAATAGAGATGAAGAGTTAAAAGAATATTCCTTCTATAAGATAAATTTAACATACAATTTGTTAATAGATATTAGAAAAAATGTAAGAAAGAAAATATTATTCACATAAACCATAGCCATCACCATTATGTAATAGATATCAGTTTGAAGAGTTTTGTAGGTTAAATGTCCTCCTTTATATTTATCATAGAAGTATCTAAAAACTAAAAGAAGACATAAATATATTATTACTAGTCAGAACAATTCATTTCATCACTTTTTAAAGTACCGAATATTGGCCAAAATATAATCTAATTTATGCCAATCATTGCTAAACAATTAGCATTTTTAGTTATAGCTGAAGTTTCCCATTTTCATGCCATTCAAAAAACATTCGACATTAACGATTGGTAGTTATTTGATATATCATAGGTAAAATAATATAATTCGTCACATTTAAAGTGCTGAAAGTTGACCAAAATATAATCTAATTCTACCGATCATTACTAAAAAATCAGCACTTTGAATAAATGGAAAATCAGCCATCAATCAGCATTTATGTTAAAACTTGGTTAAAATTCAGTATAAAATCGGTCAACAATCAGCAAAAATCAATTAAAAAATCGAAACTAATAAAACTTATATTGTTTATTTATGATTTATAATTTTATTTTATTATTACATAATAAATTACTCAAAAAGAATATATATTGCATTATATTTTATTCTAAAAAGATATATTTGATTTTTTAAAAATAAGAAAAAAATAAAGAAATCAGTTATAAACCCCACTAAAATACCACTTCTGAAGGCTTATCTTAATGTATTCCTAAAAAAAAGTAAAGAAAAAATAAAGAAAACGGTTAGAAAACCACCAAAATACTACTTTTGAAAGCTTACCTTAATGTATTCCTAAAAAACAAAAATAAAGAAAACAGTTAGAAAACCATCAAAATACCACCTCTGAAAGGCTTACCTTAATATATTCCTAAAGAAAGTAAAGAAAAAATAAAGAAAACAGTTAGAAAACTACCAAAATACCACCTCTGAAAGGCTTACCTTAATGTATTCCTAAAAAAAGTAAAGAAATAATAAAAAAAACAGTTAGAAAACCCACAAAAATATCACTTCTGAAGGCTTACCTTAATGATTCCTAAAAAAAAATAAAGAAAAAATAAAGAAAAAAGTTAAAACTCATTAAAATACCACTTTTAAAGGCTTATCTTAATGTATTCCTAAAAAAAAATAAAGAAAAAATAAAGAAAAAAGTTAGAAACCCACCAAAATACCACTTCTGAAAGGCTTACCTTAATGTATTCCTAAAGAAAGTAAAAAAAAATAAAGAAAAAAAGGTTAAAAACCATCCAAAGTTACCTCCGAAAGACTTACCTTAGTTTTAAAAAGAGAAATTTCCTAAAAAAAACAAAAAAAACAAAGTAAAAACTATCTAAAAGTTACTTCTGATTTGCTTACCTTAATTTTCAAAATAAGAATTTCCTAAAAAACAAAAACAAAAAAAGGAAAATGCTATAAAAGTCACTTCTGATTTGCTTACCTTAATTCTAAAATAAGAATTTCCTAAAAAAACAAGGAAAAAAAAAAAAATAAAATAAATTTTTTCAGAATATTCCAAAAGTTAGTCAGTTTTATATTATAAACTGAACTAAAATTTCAATTAATCCGAATTATTTATACTATTTATCATAAATACTACAAATGGATGATTTTGTATTATACGATTGGAACGATATAGAAAATTGCTCGAAAGGAATAGTAGTTTAATTCTTCCTTATAAATGATGATAAAATTGTTCAAAAGGAACGATAGTTTAATTATTCCTTACGAACGATATAGAAAATCATTTGAAAGGAACAATAATTTGATTGTTCTTTACGAACGATAAAAAAATTGTTCGAAAGGAATAATAATTTTATCATTCCAAAAAAATGATGAAAAATATCATTCCTTAAGAATGGTAAAAAATCATCCTCTAAAGGAATGATAATAAATCGTTCTGAAAGAATAATAAAAACATTGTTCTAAAGGAACAATGATGAATCGTTCTAAAATAACAATAAAAAAAAACATCATTCTTTCAAAATGATGATGTATTATTCCTTAAAAATGATGAAAAAATCATCATTCTTTCAGAACGATAATTGAATTGTTCTTTGGAATGATGATACATCATTTCTTTGAGGACGATTTCTATCGTTTCTTTGGAAATGATATTTTGTTCCTTTAGGAACGATTTTTATCATCTCTTGAGACAATTTCTATCATCTCTTTTGTGACGATTGTATCGTTCCTTTAAGAACGATTTTTATCGTCTCTTTTGGGATGATTGTATCGTTCCTTTTGAGATGATTTCTATTATCTCTTTTGGAATGAATGTATTGTTCCTTTGGAGACGATTGTATCATTCCTTTGAGGACGAATGTAATGTTCCTTTGGGATGAATGTATCATCTCTTTGAGACGATTACTCTCGGAATGTTTTTATAATTTTTGCAAAAATCAGCTCAGCAGATCAACCAGTGAGATATAGTCAATTCAATTTGTTGCCAAATCTTAAGTCTAACTGAAATTTTGCTGAATATTATAACCGAAAGGTCTTAATGCCGAAATAATGCTAAATTATGTAAAACTTAAGCCAAATTTTTTATGAATCACATGACCGAATCGGCTGAATGTTTGACGAAAGATCTAATGCTAAATTATGTGTGGTGTAACAAATAACTATCGATTTTTGTAACTTAAGCCAAATTTTGCCAAGCTTTGCAAAAAAAATTGCCAAATTTCAGATAAGATCGTTAGTTAGCAATGTTCGTCTTCCATCTAGTTTTGTTAAATTAAACCGGTTTCATAGCTTAATGCTATTGCGATAACCACTAAATCTTCCAATATGCTGTTAAAAGCAGGATTGAGTCAACAAAAAAAAATAATGGACTTGTCAAACAATTAACATTTATATCTACGCAAACAGCTTTTCCTAGTAATTACAGAGCGATACACATGTATTTTTTCAAAATCATTACTCATTTACTCAATGGATCAGTTTTTCAACTTGGAAACGCGAAGTAAATAATCAATGAGTCAGTGTATCCCTATTAAGTTCTCGTAACGATATGGCATTACAAAAGAATGTTTGAACAATATCTGTCATTTCTTCTTTTGAAAATTTTCATTAGTAAAGCATGTCTCTATTGACTTTAGGTACAACGAAATTTTCCGATTTTCTCAAATCTAGAAATGATATCTTCCAGAACAATGAAACCAAAAAATGGTTTGATTGGTTTCATCCAAGTTTTCTCAATACATTTTCTCGCGTGATTGATTGATTGTCAAGTTAATTCTAGCGCTTCTCCACATACTAAGAAGTAATACGCATTGAGAAAGAACCGGAAGTGATTCGCTCTTGGATTTTTTGAATTTACGGTATTCATCGAATATATTGAAATCTTTCAAAAAGATAAGGCAAATCATTTTGCGTTTGGGCATACATGTATATTTTCAGAGTTTTTTTTTTTCGTACCGAGCAATCGCACACAATACACATAATTAATTAATTAATAAATTATTTATATACTAAGGATTTTATATAAAAAAAATAAGGACCCAAAACCCAAGAGGAATTTATTCCCGAAAGTTATCAACTTTACAAAGTTAAAATTCATGATGACGTTCCATAAATTTTATATAAGTTGGATGATTAATAATCCTTTTGTTAAAAGCATCGTAACTATCCTAATCTAAAAGTCAGATGAGATATTCTATTGAAAATGGCTTCAAGAAAATGATACGGTCTATTTCATTTTTTCATAAAATTCAAGTATCATAGTAAGTTGCTATGTATAAAAATACCGATACTTTAAATGTTAATACAGAAAGGCTATTTGCAAGGAAATAATACTACAGTCCACGGTTATCCGGTGTCTTGAGTTTCTTATTAAGATGAGAGCGGAACTATATAAGAGGAAATCAATAACCTAAAATAAGGATAATATAAAAATTTTTTTATATTAGTAAAAATACAAATCAAATTGTAATAATACTAACTTCAGTTAGTTATTTTTCGAGATTATTATAAGATAACCTTATTAATATTTATACAATTTTTTAAATACTCGGATTATAATTTACATATGGCTCTTTTTATTTGTACAAATGATTAAATCGAATTAAATATAAATGTGAAAATCATACTTTTGATATTGGTATTTAAAGTTACTGTTGACTATTCCTTCAAAACTCAACAACTTAATATTCTTTTTAGTTCATAAATAAAAGGTATAAAGAAATTTGAATAAACGAATGGAAGTAAAACGAATTCGAACATTGGCCTCCAGAATGGAGGCAGTGATGTACATTTTCTATGTCCCAAACATTTTGAGAGTCCCACACTATGTCCCAAACTGTCCCTCAAATACTGGCAATAAAAAAAGACTATCTGCTAACTAAAAGGTTGTTCTATATTATCCCAATTGGTTAAAATTCTAGATGTAATGTGACATTGCATTTTATTTGTGGTTGATGATGATGTTTTTGAATGACATACAGTAAATGAAGAATTATTATATGAAATTGAACTGGTTGAAACGTATCTAAGATGACATGCCAACAATTTTCATTCTAATCGCTTATTAATTTATGTACAATAGTGGCGAACACCCAAAATTTAGTAAATGAGATGATTTGTTATTTCACGCATTTAACAAACCTTATTAAAAAGAACCGTTTATTCCCTGAAAAAATTGAAAGTTTATTAAGCAATAAAACATTTGTAAAGAGAAAATTTAAAATGATCAAATTATCGTTAACTTACCATTCGATCGTAGCTGGAGGTTTACTAGATATATCATATGTGACCCGATTTACACCTGTTGAAAGAAGATTTGCTTTAATCAAATGAAAGAGGAACAGAAAATGTATTTTTTTTTTTTACCTTTAACTTCATTGATGATTCGATTACTGATCTTTTTCAAAATATCATAAGGGAAAGGATACCTAAACATGTAATCAACAAAAAAAAATCCGTCAATATGATAAAAATTAAAAACAATCGTTGTTAAAAGTGCATAAATTTACCAATCTGCTGTCATAAAATCTGTGGTTTCAACAGCTCTTAGAACAATCACTTGTTCGTAAGTTCTTCTATCACCCATAACTCCAACTGCTTTAACCGGCAATAAAGCAGCATAAGCTTGAGATATTTTACGATAAAGTCCTGCTTTCTTTATCTCATCAATATAAATGTGATCCGCTGCTCGAGCTATTGCAACCTGACTAGGCGTAACTTCACCCAATACACGAATTGCAATACCAGGTCCAGGAAATGGATGACGCCAAATCAAATCTTCATCAATCTTCAATACCTTGCCGAGTTCACGTACTTCATCTATAAAAAATTTTGTGAAATTTATTAACCAGTTGAAAATTTAAAAGGATTAAAGATTTATGCTAATTACCCTTAAATAATTCTCTTAAAGGTTCGATAAGTTTCAATTTCATATCCTCTAATAATCCACCAACATTCTAAATTTTGTAGAAAATATCAGATTCAACCCTTCCTTTGAGTTTTTTTTTTTTAAAAAAAAAAATTATTAATCGTCATAGCATACATGATGAGTTTTTATTGTAGCACTCGGTCCTTTAAACGAAATACTTTCTATAACATCAGGATATAAAGTTCCCTGTAGAAGGTATTCGATTTGTCCGTGTCCGCCCTCTTTTGTTTCTTGATCAATCTTCAATGATTCTAATTCAAACACTTCAATAAATGTGTTTCCAATAATCTTTCGTTTCCTCTCAGGATCGGTAACACCTTTGAGACGATCAAGAAACATATCAGCAGCATCTACAACCTTTAGATTTATTCCAAGGTGATCACCAAGCACTTTCTTGACTGTCTCACACTCATTCAATCTCATGACACCATTATCAACAAGGATAGCGTGGAATCTAACAATGTCAAGGTTTAGAATATTAAATTATAATGTTAAAACATCTAATTAACTAATAACCAACAAACCTATCACCAATCGCTTCTTTCATCAGTCGTGCGGCGACTGTACTATCAACTCCACCACTTACAGCTCCAACTACTTGCCCATTAGGTCCTACGATTTGGCGAATTCGCTCAATCTCTTTATCAATAAATGATTCCTAATAAATAGTTAAAAAGGATTAATAATTTAAAAATTATTTTTTATTTATTATTATTATTTATTTTTTTAATTACATACCATTGTCCAATTCGTCTCGCATCCACAAATGTTTATAACGAAATTCTTTATAATTTCTTTTCCTCGAGGCGTGTGTGTCACCTCTGGATGAAATTGAATACCAAATAAATGTTTTTCTTCGTGAGCTATGGCCGCAAATGGCGCAGTTAATGTATTCCCAATCACTTTAAAACTTTCGGGAACTTTATCCAATTGATCCCCATGGCTCATCCAAACCTATATTATTCGATGATTCATAAGCATGAAAAGGAGTTGGAATAATAATATTTGTAATAAAGAAAAAAAAGGGTCTCTATATACTTGGATAGGGCCTTCTATGCCGTCAAATAATCTGTCAATAAATGGATGACCTTGATGGTTAATGTTCAATATTGCATGACCATATTCTCTATGGTTACAAGGTGCCACTGAACCTCCATGATTCCACGCAATTTCCTAAATTTTAGAATTGATGATGTAAATACAAAAGAAATGCTTTCAATCAATTGATAAAATCAAAGTTCTCGACGTTTTACCTGAAGACCGTAGCAAATTCCTAATACAGGTACGCCCAAGTTAAATACTTCGGAATCTACACGTGGAGCATCCTTATCATAAACCGAATACGGACTTCCGGAAAGGATGACGCCTAACATCAAAAAAGAATAATATCAAAAATCAATTCACGCATTAATAGAAGATAAAAAGATTTTGATCTACCTTTAGGATTGAAACTTAAGCCTTTGATTTTTTGGGTGCATGGTAGCATTTCACAATATACACCAAATTCTCTGACGCGTCTCGTGATTAAATGCGAGTATTGAGAACCAAAATCGAGAATTAAGATCGTATCATAGAAAGAATGAACTTGTAAAATTTCCTCTTGTGTTGTCATGATTTAAGACAGATAAAATAAAGCTTGGTATATTGAAAATTTTTTTGATAATCGCATTTTTATAGTCTTACGAAATCTAGATGATATTCATGTTGACGTCACCATTCATGTTCTAAACATTGGAATTTTTTGACAATATAAAATGTCTAATTTTGTACAACTTTATACGATAATATTGGGGCGTTGGCCTAATGGATAAGGCATCAGACTTCGGATCTGGGGATTGTGGGTTCGAGTCCCATGCGCCTCGTTTTGATGAATATATTTTTATTTTTTTTATTTTTTAATGAAAAGGCTCATCAAAGAAATGGATGAATGGAAAATCCTCCTTCTTTCTCCTTCTCGGAAGCATTTTATAATTTTTTTTTTCATTCATCTATCATGTCGATCAATGTAATAGCTTAAATTATAAAGTTTAAATCACATGGTATAATTAATTTTACGAAATTTGCTCGACACTTTAAAACTCAATTCGATTAATTGCTAACCTTTAATGTAAATATATTAAAAATTAATGAATAGAAGAGGTGTTTCATTTTTTATTGTTAGACAAATATTTTTTAATATACATTTTTAAAACAAAAATAGCTTTATACTAATTGTGAACTCGCGTGACCTAAATCGCTGCATCATGTGACCCACAGAAATTTACTAAATTATTTTGTTCCCAACATAAGAAATTGACCATTTTATTTCTTCTCCCTTTGAAAAAAGTCACATGATTTCATAAATTTATTAGTCATATATATGTCATAAATGCATCATCAAGTAAATTTGGTATTTATTTAATCATTTAATTTTTCCCTTCAATTTTTTTAAAAATATAGAATGAAGCATTGCTTGCCGTTAATCAAACTTCCAAAGAGATATTATGATCCATCACTTTTAAAATCACGTAAATGGTCACCATGGAATTTTCCTTCGAGAAAAAGGCATATTTATGTTGGATTAATTTTTGATTGGGTTCTTATTATTGTCATGTTACTCTTGACCGATTGGTAATAGAAATCTCTCCACTTTTTTCCCTTTTTTATAAAAAAAATCTTACAAATTGATTTTTGTTTTAGGTTCTTTAAGACTCCTCAACCGCCTATCGCTTACTTCTCCATAAATGATAATTCGCTGAAGAGACCAATTGTGAATGAAATTATTTCTTCTTCATTGGCTACGGTCATTAACACAGTTTTGCCCGGGCTTGTTATGCTTTTATTGGAACTTATCTACTTTTACGACTTTTGGAACTGTTATCATATGGTAACCGGCCACGTTACAAGTGTTGGTGAGAAAGTTTTACGCTTAGCATAAGGTTGCTTTGATTTGTCTCATCATTTAATAATGTTGTTTTTTTTAGCACTTGCATTATTTTTCACCTCTCTTTCTTGGATTACTATCGGAAGTAAGTGTTTATTTTAAAATTTCTCCTTTGAAGAAATTCGATTGTAAAGATAATCTTTGTATAGGTCATTTGGGTCTTCGTCCGACTTTCTTAACGAGATGTCAACCAGATATGTCACAAATAAGTACAATGAACGAGACTCAAACTTATTTTACAAATGACATTTGTACGAAGAAGTTAAGTAAAATTGAATATCAAGGGTATGAACTTTGAAAATTTTTTGTTTTTTTTAAATAAAATGAAAGATCATATTATAGCAAATACCATTGTTTAGATTTCCAAGCGGACATTCAGCTACAGCATACGCGGGTTGGGTATTTTTCGTGTTGTATATCAATGGAAAATCAAAACCATGGACAGGAGGAGCTCATTTTTGGAAAATCTTGATACTTTTATTTCCAATATATTTTGCAACATGGATATCATTAACAAGGGTAATGGATTACAGACATTTTCCATTTCAAATAATAACGGGAGGCTTAATAGGAATTAGTATGGCACTGATCTCATATAGATTACATTTTGGTAATAATGGTTGGTTCCTCGGAACGGGTGATGGAAGTGATCATATACCTGGTCATTATAAATACTTGGAGGATTGGGACTCTCTCGATGATAGGAACGAAGTTGTAAATATAAATGACAATGATAGGGATTTGGAAAGAAATTTAAGCGAAGTAAGTAGGGATACCAATGATGAAGTGCAAGTTAAGAGGAATGAATTTAATAACCAGCCCAATCAAGATGATAACGAGTAATTCGAATAAATTTTGTTTATTTTTTAATTTCGAATCTATGAAATTCAATCGCTTCAATTACTTCTTCTTTAAAATTGGCTTTGTCAATTTTAGATGAAGGAGATCCTTCATAACGTAACCAATGTTTACTAAATTATTATTAATTTAATCAATTTTTTAATTCTTTAATTATAATCATTATTATTTTATATTATTTGATTTATTTTTAATCATAAAGCGTATCTTACTTACAAACATTCGATTTTTTCTCTTTCACCTTGTGCGATACCACTTACTGTACCTCTTTCTAAGTAAAATGGCAAGCGTAAAAAAAACAAAAAATTTGAATTAAAAAATTTTTTTACATCGTAGCAAACCTGTGTTTTTTACATAACCGACAAGGTTTAATTCAATCGCTTTGTCCTTTGTGTATTTCCGAAACCATACTCCTATAATTAACAAAGAAATCACTTTATCAAGATTTATTCTAAAAAACAAGTGAAATTCTCCTGTAAATAATAGTTTTTTTGGCAAAATACCTTGTACTCTACCGAATATTTCATAAGATACACTAACATATCTAGTCATGGTTAATTCTTCAATAATATAAAAAGGTAAGGAAATAATTAAGGAAAGAGATGGTGCCAAAAAAAAAAAACTCTTAAAATCACATGTCACGTTGTATACCGCAACATTAGCAATTGCCTTTTCTGTTAAAGGGAAGAGCCGAACATTTTATTTATCAGATGTATGGTGTTAAAGTGGGAGCAACGTTTACCCAGCCATAAATCAATTCGAATTTAGTAATAGCTGAAAGTAAAAAAATAAAAATAAGTGTTAGGAAGATTTCTATTTGTAACGCAAGGTTGATAATAGAACAATTAAAACAAAATCAGATCGAAATGCTTGACAATCATAAAAGTTGAAAATGGAAAAACGACGCTGGGCTATATTTAGATTTGATCATCTTGTAATTTTAAAGTTGTTTGTGTGACCGAATTTTTAATTGGTGTATTTGAAAGTAACACATTTCATGTAAATAACCTGGTTCAAATTTTCGCGGTAACACGTCTTTCACACGGTGTACGAATATTATTCATCGGATTTAATTTAATACAGAAGTAAAAAAATTCAAGGGAAGGACTCTTTTAGCAAATGTTCCGAAATATATAATAAAGGCATTATAACTATTGTATCATTGTAGAACATAGTAACGTAAAAACCTTTTCCCAGTGAATAGATCATGTTTCAATAGAATTTATTTAATTTATTTATCAAATCTGAAAATGAAACCACCCTTTGAATGTTATTGATATTTGAAACGTGTTGAAAACATTTTATAATGCCTTTTCATCAATCTTTCGTTTAAACGATCCCGTTTAGTTTCAAAAAAAAAAAAAAAAAATTACATGATTTCGAAAATCCGATGTGCAGATTCTTTAATTTAACACATTTCTGAATTATTGTATTTATTAAGTTTTGATTTCCGAATCTTTACGTCATCGCACTTCGCATTTGATCCTTTACAATGAATGATACCTTGTGTTTTGGTTCCAAATAATTGGGGAATCTCTCTTTTTCAAATATACTTTGTTGAGATTAACCTTAGTTGAGCCACAATATCGGGCATATACTCGGACCGAATACAATGAAATTATATTAATTATATTACATGACATTATAAATTGTTTATGTAAATGCGTGCATGCATTAAATTTCCCCTCCCCAAAAATCATGATTAATCACATCACCATATTTATATATATTTATCCAATTTTTTTTGAATCTTATTTCTAACCTTCACACGTCCTTCTTTCATCTTTCACTTAATTTAACTATTTTTTTTTTTTACTATAGTTTTCTCTCCCTTTCTCTCTTTTTTTTTTAATTTTTTTCTTATTAGTTCAACATGTCGCAGTCGCTTCCACAACTTCCATCGATTCAACGGGTTTTTCTTGAATCAATAGCATCAAGCGACCCTGAAGGACGTTTCATAGAAGTTGACGGAATCCTAACTTTTTATAAATTAGTGATTCCACAAAAACACCAACAATTACTGCAACAAAATCAACTTATTCCAAATGAACCAAATAAACCTGTAATTCTCTTACTGCATCATATTCTTGGAAATCAATATACTTGGAGGAATATTATGCAACGTTTGGCCGATTATACAGATTGTAATGTTATAGCTTATGATAGACCAACCTTTGGTTTTACCGAGAGGCCAACTCATTGGGAGGAAGGAAAAAATCCTTATACGCAAGAGGCATCTGTAGATTTTGCACGTCAGGTTATATCTGCCTTAGGTTATGAGGATAAAAAGATTTCATTTGTTGGAGTTTCTGCTGGCGGAAGTATAAGTTGTTCCTTTGCTATTAAATATCCAAATTTAGTACATTCTTTATGTTTATTAGCACCTTCCATAATGCCTGAAGACCAAGGTAAAATATATAATAAAACATTTCGATTCTTGTTCCTTTTTTTTTTTGAAGGATTTTTTTTTTTTATTTCTAAAATGTTCAACTTTTTTTAGGCCCACCGCCAATCGGTCGACACATATTAGGTTCAGCACCAGGTCGACTTTTCTTAAAAGCTGCACTTTATCGATACTTACCATTAACATCACTTTATCATGACTGTAATTCCATTCCTGATTGGGAAACGGTGGTGAAGCCAAATTATCGAATCCCTCTAACTTTGCCGAATTTTTATGAATCTCTTTCATGGTTGATGAAACATTTTATACCATTAGACATTTTACCTTACAAAAGTTATTTAGCGCAATTACCAATATTATATATTTCTGGTGATGATGACAAGTACACGCATGTTGATAAACACAGAGAAATTTATGCTGAGATTGCCTCGGTTGCCCCTCCAGGCGCTAAAATGGATTTTAAGATATTAAGTAATTGTGGGCATTTACCTCAAGATGAAAGTCCTGATGAGGTTATTAGACACATTGTTGACTTTTTGAAAAGGGTTGGAATTTAAAATTATATATATATATTTCATTTTCTTCATTCGCTTATTTAAAAGGAAAGGTTTCCTTTTCGTTTTTTTCGTTTCGTTCCGACAAATTTTTTTTCCCTGTAAATACTTGTATTAGTAATACTAGTATGATAAAATTGTGCCAAAAAAGGAGGAGATATAATAAGTTATTATCATATTTATTTTATATTATTTTTTTATCGATCCAAGTAATTTCTTTTTTATCGAAAATCGAAATAAATTTTTTTTTTTAATCTAAATAATATAATTTTTTTTATATACATAAAAATTTCTATTTTATCGATCTAAATAAAAAAAAATGTATATATAATGAAATTTCTCTATTTATCGAAATAATTTTTTTTTTTTAAGCTAAATAATATAATTTTTTTGTATATATATATAAAATTATCTTTTATCGATCTAAATAAAAAAATGTATATATTAAAATTTAAAAGTAAGGTTTGAACGCGTAATAAAACCATTTCACGAATTTTGCCCAATCAAAATCTTAATATATCTGAGCGTACTTCGCAATATTTAATTTGCACTTTTTGCCCTTGAACTTTTTTTACGAAACTTTACTAATGATATTATTTGATTCGCATAAAGTCGATCAAAAAAAAAAAAAAAATGGTAACGTTACTTGAAAACCTAAAAACATTGGAAACTAATATTATTATTATGCGAATTACTTATGGAATTTAAGGAGTATAATTGCATTTATAATCTATTTACCGTAGTAACATCATACAGGCCATTCATGCTCTCCCCAGTTTAATAATAGAAATACATAAATGGTAATACTTATAAACGAGTTATATTTATTGGCGTAGCGGATAATTTTGTCCTTCATTTGCTTATTTTCTGTGCATAACTTATAGGGATGCGATAATTTCAAGCCGCCAATAGGACGTTGTCTTGCTACTTAATTCGCGTGAAATTCTCCCATAAATCCTGATATTTATTTGAAATAAAAATAAATAAGTAAATTATATAATTTTACTAATATTCAGCCACTCCCGTCATATAATACGATAGGGAAATCCAATCAGATTCTTTTAACAACCTCTTTAAAAAAAAATAAAACGTGAATTAATACTTCTACTCGTCCTTTAAATTTGATAACTGTACTTGATAGAGATTATGAATTTTATCAACATAATATTCCGCTTGAAATAGCCATTTCATAGAATTTTGATATAATTTATGAAGAAATTGATGAGTTTTTGGAGTGTCAAAAATATTTCAATCGCCATTTTGGAATGGAAAAACATGAAATTTTTACATGAAATTAGACATAATTCAAATATTATCGGAATTAGTAACAATGATCGATAAAGTACAAGAAAAGTTCGACAATATGCATTTCGATTAAAATACGGGTATAAAGATGATTCCTTGTAAGTGGTGCATAAGTTACATTATTTAAATATGGAAGTGTTTAATAGGTTGACCCTTATAATAATATAATTATCAGGAATGATTCAGAGATGTCCGGTGAAAGGTTTCGACCCTATAATAAGGTTTTTCATTTCCGTATATATATGTTCGTTGTTAGGAAACACACATGAATATTATGCGACTCAAGGTTGTGTCTGTCTCACTAAATTCATTAATCTATTCTAATGAAAATTGTTCGAAAAAGAATTATTTAAAGTCCAGGATTTTGATCACATAATCCAAACTTCACACCACATTCTCTCAGGCAAGGGTTAAATAATAGAAGCTCAACGCGAACGAAAGTTGATAATTCTTTATTAAAGGTCAACATATACAACCTCTAATCAATTTAATAATTTTAATTATCTGAAGATCAATTGCAGCGATCATCAACCACCAGAGTGTTGATAATGAATGATCTTTGCGTGATTTATCCATTTTATAATAAATATAACCTTTAGTGGTTCTTTCCCTTAACTTTATCAGAATATTATTTTTGTTATATTGTTTTTCACCTGTTTATGGTTATAAAAGTGTAACAAATTGTGGTTGATGGCGTAAATTATTCAAAAAACTAGATGTTGTACAGATGAAACGTTTAAAATGTTTTTTACCCACGTACCTATGCTAAACATACAATTTTTTGAGATGAGATCTTATAAGCAAAATTTAATAATTTAATAATATAAACGGATCATTTTTTAGGGGGAAATTTAAATTAAAAATTTGAAGCTATTCCTCATTGCAAATGTATATAAATTCACTTGAAACACGGTATAAAGAACATGAAAGAATCCCAATCCCATTGGAAGGCGAATCTTACTTTTACCGACATCAGCCAGTAAAATTTCGCGTGGAGGTTGAAGGAACTCCTATAAAACAATACTTAGAAACCGGAAAAATATTCCTTACGGATAAACGACTCATGTTCATCTCGCAATTATCTACCTCAATTGATGATAATTTTGAAACCTTTCATGTGATGTTGGAAGACGTGAATTCATCCATTATATCTTCTCCTCGTATCTTTAAGAGAAATACGTTTACTGTAAGGATTACATTGAGAAATGGTGTGGTGTTTATAATGTCACTTGGTTATCAGAGAAAAGATTTGGAAGCAAAGAAGGTCTTTCAGGATTATTATGGGATGCTGTTGGTTCGGAGAGGACGATATAGTGTCATGTGAAAATTTTTTATCATCGCAGGCGATATATTTAATTTATGAACCATCTTATATTCATCTAAATAAAGAATCAAAGAATCAATAATGTAATAGCAATTGCTTTATTCTTGAGTGAATTTGAAACGATACTTCTTATAATCAAAAGAAATTTTTTTTTTGTAATTAACTAATTTAATTGGAGGATAATTTTTTTTTTAATCATGGAAATAATTGTTTCGATTACTTGATTTGAACTTGCTCATTTCATCCTTTTAATTTGGTTTATTTTCCGACCCGTAAGTCACATATTTCAAACCGACGACCAGTTGTAATAGCATTCACAGAAATTGGTAATTTCAGATTGCCTAATAGATAAGGTACCATATAGGGTAATTACCAATGTCAATCAGTTGATCTTGATAGATAGGTTTTTGGAATAAGGAAACAATGGGACTTATATTTTTATCATATAATCTGTAACCTTTCATCGCAATTTTTTTTTCTGAAACGATACTTTATTCGTCCTAAAGTTTAATCATGTTTGACTACAACCTTGGACATTGCTTCGAATATGGGTTCTATCATTGCATAGATTATCACATCATCGTTCTTATTTCTTTCGTCACCGTATGTTGTTTGTTACATGAAAAATTCTTTTATCATTTGTATGATGATGGAAAGAAAACTCGAGACATTTATTTCACCTTTTTGTAGGTGGTCTTCCAATTCCTTGCCATAGTTGAAATCGTTCAAAGTCATCGTGATATGTCGGGAAAAATTGGTTGGATTTTAATGGTCATAATATTCGGCTTCTTTGGTTTACTTACCTATTAGTAAGCGTTCTTAATATTTTATTATCACTTTCAAACATCTTTTTGAGAATTCATGGATATTTCTTGTAATTTAGTTTATTGTCCAACCGTCGGGCGTACCGACTCTATTGGTATCGAAATATACCCTGAATGGATTTTTTAATAATCGTCGCAAACGGAATTGTCACGTGTTTAAAGCATCTAGGCTGGTCAGATGAATATAATTACCTTGATTAATTTAAGGCGCAAAAAAACGCCAAATCTCGTGTCATCATAAACTTCAATAATAAAATTTTAAATAAAGATGATTGTTTCAAAAACAAATTGTAAATATTATCAATTATCTTTTTTTTTTTTTTGGAAAAAATAAAAAAATAAAAATAACTTTATCCGAAATGTATAAATCGAGAATAACATACGTGAGACAAAACAAGATGTAGAACCGGAAGGATATTGATACAAAATGATTTGATAATCTATTATAAAGATCTTGTATGATATAAATATAATCATTACGTCAGCCAATATAATGAATTATATAAGAATAGGACTAAATATGACTTTACCGGTTAGTACCGTATAAATTTTCTTTCTTTTTTGAAACGAAACCTTTATTTTAAGAAAATTTAAACCTTCCAATCATGATTGATACATTACTTAGCTACGGTGGAAGTCTTATAAGTATCATTGTAGTAAGTATTTCAGACAGATAAGGAGGAGAAGGCAACAACAACAAAAAATAAAGATATTGAATTATTGAAATTAATGATGATATATATTCATTTTTATTCGACATTTTAGCTTATTATCGATCTTTTAGCAATCTTTGAAGTTATCCAGAGTACCCGCACCGCTGGAGGAAAAGTCCTATGGATCGCTCTTATTTTCTTCTTCCCAATCGTTGGTTTGCTTGGGTATTAGTAAGTAGCAGTTGTAATAATAAATAATAATATTATTATTTGTGTAATATAATTTTGAGGAGTTCCAAGGACAAAAAAAAAAAAAAGAATGCATTGGGATTGAGTTATACCTCCTTACCCTCCGTAATTTATTTAACACAACATAATTTTTTTTTTTCATTCAGCTTCTTTGCCAGACGTGATGAACATAATTCTCAACGATCGGTATCGTACCAACCGGTTTGAATATACCCAACCGCAGACTCGAAATTGGAAATCAATTTTTTTTTTTTTTTATCTATATTGCTTTGTAAAAAAAAAAAACAAAAAAAAAAATTTTTTTCCCCACATTTGATTTACGTATGGTATCACTTCGGGTAAAAGAAAAAGCCATCTTTTTTTTTTTTTTTTTCAAATATATTATGTGTCCTGATACAACTTAAATAAATAATATTAATCCCCATCCAATTGGATTTGCTCAGAAATAAAATTCGAACCAACGAATGTTTAGTTTGCCAATATAGGAAAAAAAAAAAAATTTGCTAATTTTTTTTTTTTTGTCATCCAAAATAAATATAAATATATGAATGGAATTTTATCAAGCATAATTGGCGGATTTGTGAGATATAATTTAAAATAATTTAAATTTTTTTTTTTTCCTTCTTTTTTTTCATTTGTTTATTTTTATTCTATTTTTTTTTTTTATAATAGCAATGATCTTGTCAATAGTTTTTCTTTTTTAATAAAGATGACTTTTGAGCACCTAAATGTATCAGAACTTCACACTCTTTTCTCTTAACAAAAAAAAAAATGCTTCAACGAATAAAAACATTATGAATCAAAGTAAAATCCGTGGAATACATCAGAAACCTACTCGTTTGGTACAACCATTTTTGCGAATATATAAACGTGTGACAAAACGTGGTTACCAACCGGAATATGGTTCAGCAGAATGGAGCGTTTACAAGGGAGGAGAGCTTTGGCTAGAAGGGTTAAGAGTTTATCATAGGAATTCACATCATAAAGGCAAAAGAATCATAACAACTCAGAGAGATAAAGATGTTTACAGCGAGACGCTCACATACTTTTTCAATGCACTTGTAATAAATGAGTCGGGATCGTATATATCGGCCGCAAGGGATCTAATACCCGAATTATTTAAGCAAAAGGAATTCATAATAGAGGTTAGAAACATTGTGAAAATCGTTACAACTCCCGGATCTTTTCTTGGAGTGTACTCGGAAAAGAAGTTTACCGTGATGTTGGGTTTGTTGCGGAATCAATTGCAGCATGAGGATCCCAATCATCTTGATAAGACATTGGGCGCTTTTCAACATGCGATTATGTCTTCATTTGTTTGGTTAAAGTTTGTACCAGATCAAGCTCAAACCGTTCTATTTACAAGATGTATCATTTACATCGCAAGTATGAGAAAATTGTTGGGTTTATACTTGCCAAGTTTTATTGAAGGGTTTGCCATTCAAGCATTAAATGGAATACCGGTGGTATCGGTAACGGAAGATAGGTCCATACCTTGTCTCGTTTCAGAATCTATATTGACTTCGGATGCAAGGACGAGAATTTATTCAAAGATCATCACATCTTCCAAGTGGGCTTTCTTGCTGAGTTTAGAAATGTTATCATTGTATTATTTTAGATTTGCTCAAACTCTCGTACAAGCCCCAAACACGAACGCCGAATCGGTTCGTAATATAACACAATGTGCTATAGACATCTTGGAATGTAGCAAGAGCCATCCAACATTCCCAATTGATATCCCTCCTGATGATCATGATTCATCAGGTTCGGATTCACCTGATAGAGTCAAACTTCATTTTCCCCTCCCATTTTATCAACTTTATTATCCAAAGTAAGTGTGCCCGCTCAAGAAAAAAAAATTTTTTTTTTTCCTCCCTCTCATCGGCTATATAAATTGATTTTATAGATATCTATTTATCCTTGCTACCGTAATGTTGGATTTAAAAGATTTCAAAAAGGCCAAACTACTGTTTTTACAGATTGGCTTTGAATACCGAGAAATAAATCGACCAATGGCAGCTCGTTCTTTATATAAGGTGGCCACATGTATTGTATTTGGATCTGATAGCGATGAATATCCAGAAAAATTTGACATTGGAGTATTTCGGGAAGCTGCTACAAAGGCGAATGAATACAATGAAACATTAGAAGAACAAGGGATATGGGTACAGATCGCCGAGATTGAAAATGTCAAAAAACCGGTAAATAAAAGTACATTCTTTTCTTCCGATGAACACATTAAATATTAATCAAGGTGGATTTCTATTATTATTTAATAGGTACAAGATTTATTGAGAGACCTTCCAAAGGAAGGATTATCAAAAACGGCTAAGTTAGAAATGTCACCGATTAATAACGCACGTATTATGACATTGGATCCCGAATATTTGAAAGGAAATGCGGCGGGAAATAGTAACAAATCTAATAGATCAACTGCAAATAATTCAAAGAGTAAGGAGGAAGAAATTGTTGCTAATAAATGTGATTATTGTAAACAACCATCTGCTACGATGAAATGTCCTTGTAAGATAGTAAGATATTGTGATAAGGCATGTCAGAAAAATGACTGGAAATCGCACAAAGGTGTTTGTAGTGTAAGGAATAATAAAACAAAAGGGAACTGCGAGGGATGAGCTGCGGAAATTATGTTTTGTCTGAATACAATCAATTTATTTTCTTTTTTTTTATTGTATATTAAAATAGAAGAGAACTATTTATCTCGTTAGATTTTTATTAATTATGTATTATATGTATTTTTAATTATTTCTTTTTCATGATCTAACTTAAACTGTATAAATAATTACTAGAATTATAATAAATCTTGAGATTTATTAAAAATATTTGACGCGACTTTTTTTTGTTTTTAAAACAATTTTTTTTTTTTTTTCATTTGGACAATTTTCGTTTAAATAATTTCTTTATTATTATTTTGTTTCTCCTTAACGTTAATCTAGGAATCGATTAGAAATCAAAACAATTTATCATGTGTTTTAAACTAGAACTATTATTAAAATTTGTTCATCTAAAAAGTTCATGTTAATAATTAAACCTTTTGATATTTGCTTCTTTTCCTTTTTGACAATTTCTATAAACATGATATATTTATCATCTTTCTTTTTAATTTAATACTTTAGTTCAGTTTTTCTCTAATCATAGCTTTAATAGAAAATTCTTCTTTTTCTAAATTTCCTCTAGAATATTACTATAATTACTTTTAGTTATTAAAATATATTTTAGATTTATAATTATACCTTTTATACCTTTATTAAATTAGGATTGTATAATATAAATTATTATAATATTTCGGTTTTTATATTGTAATATTTTCTTTTTTCTACTTTTGATTTCTATTTCTTTATCAAATATCTTGTTAATAGATCCCAGAGATTTTAGGCAAATTTGCCTTTTATTATTATAAAATTTTCTTCTGATTTACTTTTATAAATCATTAAAAATTTTTAAAATTAATTTTATGAATATATAATATATATAGTAAGTTATATCTTTTAATTATATAATAAAAAATTTAAGATTACTTAGAAACTAAAATATTATAATTTAAAAATAAATTATATAAAATTTAATGATAATCTTTTTATAATTTACTTTTAATTATATAATCATAATACAATATGGGTCAGTGTAAAAAGATTCGTATCTTATCAATAAGAAAAGGATTTATACCAAGAAAAATATCATACAGCTAAAATAAGTTGGTCTAAAAAAAAATATATATTAGAATGACTTTAAACAAACTGACACACTATTAACTGATAATGAAAAGTTAATGTTAATCTTCATTTACAACTATTTTTCAAGAGTTAGTTTTAAAACAGAAAATCATCAGAAAGTTATATTATGTAAGTAGATTGCTGATGCATTGAGAATATCAGAAAGTACAGTTAAAGTAGTGGCGACAGACTGGAACAAACACAATGATAATACTTTTATGTTACATAAAACTCTCAGTCAATCCAAATCACAGCCTGATAAAAACATTTTAAAACTTTTGCATGCAAAATTCTAAATGTTAACAAAATAGCTGAACAACTTTCACACATATCTTATGATAGTTTCTTGCTAAAAAAGGCTATGACTTTCTAAATAGAAACTTCTTACCAGTTAGATTATTATAGTTAGAGAAAATATAAAAATCTTCTTCATAAGTTACCAAATAATGTTACATTCTATAATCATTATTTACATTTTCATTTTATCAATTTGAAAGGTAATAATGATATTCTACACTATCCAAAAGTTTTTCTTAATAAATCATTTTGTTATTTATATCATAATACTTGTAATATATAAGTTCTATCCATAGTATTATTTTAGCATCTAGGCATGATCTATTAGTAATAATTTTGAAGCAATTATTATTTTCTAAAATAGGTCTAATAATAAAATACATAGTGAACTAGTTCCAAATGCTGTTTATATTTGGGATCTAATAATTAAACATCAGAAAATTAAGATGAAAAGAAACAATACTAAAGAATAGAATAATATTTATAATGTTAACAAAGATGCTAATATTATTTTCAATCAAATGGATTATCATTGGAATTTTAATGCAGAAATCTTCAAGAATCTTTTTTCAACTTTTTGCATGAAAAATATGGGTCTGTATGTATTTATATAGATGGAATAAGCTATTACAAATAACAGACTAAAAATATTCTAACTTCAAATGCAAAAAGTAAGAAATTATTAATACATATAATATTACTTTTTCTGATGAATTAAAAAGATCAGAACTTTTTAAACTAGTTAAAATAAATAAAAAAAATGTTTTCATTTTCTCATGTTAAAATTGCAGAACAATATGAACATAAAGTTAATTATACCTCCCCTAAAGATAGGCACCATAATTAAGAAGTTGCAACTCGGTAAGTTGCAACTTCTTGTAAATTTATTTTAATATAAAAATTCATAAAATATTGCAACTCAAAGTATTGCAACTTAAGTTGCAACTAGTTAAAAATTTTATAGGAACCATCTTTAACCTCCCCTTACTATTACGAATTGCAACCTATTGAAGATATTTGATTAGTTATTAAAGGTGATCAAGAACCTTTTATCTATTAGAAATATATTACTAAATGCATTTAAATATTTCTTTAAAAGTTATTATAGGACTTTAGAGAAGAGCACTTAAAAATGCTAAAGAATATTTTGAGTTATATAAGAATATAACAATTAATAGATAAAAAATTTGATAATCATATGATATAATATAATTTTTATATCATATTTTTTTAATATATACTGATAATATTTGAATAAAAAAATATTACATAATAAAATTTATTTTATCGATCCAATATCTGAAATATGAATCTTTTTGCATTAACTTATATTATATAAAAAATAACTTTTATTATTATAATTTTTGTAATTTATTAAGAAATTTTATACTTTTTTTTAAAGTAATTCAATTAGTATACAAATATATAAATTTTAAAAATTTTTTTGAAATATTATCATAAAAGCTAAATTAATCATCTCATAAAATTTGAGATAAGTAAAGTAAAATCCAATTGGTTAAATAATATGTTATAAATAAGAAACGAAACTAAAAAAAAGCAATTAATAAACAGTTGAAATTATATTAAAATATAGTGAAAATATAATAAAACCCAAAATCTGAAATTAATCAAAATTATATTAAAAATATAGTAAGAGATATAATAAAATTATTTTAAAAGAGTTTCAAATAACATCTATAATATGTGTATTAATATTTAAGTAAAATTTATTTTATTATTTATTTGATTAAGTAATAAATTTATTAAGTTTAAAACCATAAATAGTTTTGAAAAGAATAAGACTTAAGATAAGAATTTATGATAAATTTACAAATATTAAAAAATATAATAAGCAGAAAATTAGAATTCTAAATCAAGTCATATCAATTTGTAATTTGATCCAATTTAATTTAAAAATTTTAAGTTAAATATATAAATTTCAAATCAATATTAGGTCAAATCAAACTTATAACTTATGATCTGATCTAATAAAATTCAGTTCAACTAATTAAATCAAATGAAATAAATAATTTAAAAAATTTTTTTAATCTATTTTTTTTTAAAACATCTTTAATTTTTATTAATCATACTTTTATTTTATATTTTTATAAAGTTGTAAGTATAATTAATTACTTTATAATTTATTATAATTAAAAAATTACATTTTAAATTAAAAACATTTTTTGCATTTATATTGACCAACAAATTATTTTTAATTTTTTTTATCTATTCAATTATTTTAAAAAGTAATTAAACACTTTAATTAAAGAAAATTAATTTTTGACATCTAAGTAAATTGTTTTAACAAATTCAATAAGTTATGGATATTATACAGTGTATTATTTATATTGGTTAATGTTACTTCGTGATGTTAACTAATATAAATAATTACCAAACAATATCTATATTATCATATAGCTAAAGCAGATCATGCTTAAAAGCTCTGAGATTTATTTCTAGTTAGTAATGATTTTTTCAAGTAAAACTTTCTCTTTTACCAATTTAAAGGAGACAAATCACCAAATTTTCAGGTAGCATAAGACTACTCCAGTTTATCAAATAAACTATACCAAAATTTTATTTTAATATTTTATTGTTGTATGTGCAGTTACCTTTTTTTTACAGTCAATTTCAACTCTACTTTTATTATTTTCCTTAATTTCTTTTATTTATTAAGATTATTATCAAACAACTTTACGTGAAATAAATAATAGGATGTATTATAAGTATTTATTTTTATTATAAAAGAATATATTTTATTTTCAAGCAAAATTTTAGTTTAAAAATTCTTTTGTGACAAGATTATAATAAAAAGAATAGTTGGAAATATTGATACTTTATTCTATTGTAGCGGTCAATTCTTAATTTCTAAATTCAATTTCTTATATTTTTTTGATAATTTTTTTAATTAAATATTTATTTAATTGTAATGAACTATAAAAATAAATAAATTACTATAAAAATCAATTATTTCATGTAAGCTATTGCAACAAATCAATACTATTGATAAATCTTTTAAATAATAACTTTTTATTAAATAATAAAAATTTAAAAAGGCTAATATGAAAATAAAATAGAAAATAAACCATTCTCTATATTATACGATAATTAGCTATTAATTTTAATATTGAACGTAAATAAACTACTAATATTCAATATTGTACAATTAATGTAAAATAAAATATATTATAAAAAAAATAGGTCAATTAGACTTAGTATGATCCTATAAGGCTGTACAATAATATATGCATATAAAATTTTATTAATTATTATAAAGATAAATATTTTATAATTATATTTATTATCTTCCAAAATTTTTTATTTTTTTTTTATTTGTTTAATAGTTTTAAAAAATAATTTAAACATTTTTTAAAGAATATCAACTAAAAATATTTAAGTAAAGTTATTTAGCAAATTTAAAAATATTTGAATATAAATTTTTATTATGATTAAATTAATAATTATAAAATTATAAATGTTTTTTGTAATTATATCTGACTAGCAAACTAACACAACTGTAATTTTAAATTCTGTAATTAATAACAATAGGATTTTTTTTAAAAAATTATTATATTAGTATTTTTTTTTTTTGAAAAGTTTACTGAAATAATTAAATATAATAATTATTAAGTTTTATGTTAATTTTATTATTTTTATAATTGAATTAAATTATTTTTATTTAAAATAAATACTATTAAACTAGTAAATCAAAAAAATTTTCTTATTTAAACAGATTAAATCAATTCAGATATAACAGACTTAACTAGTGATACCTGACGAAATTACCTTTCTTAATATGATGAAATTGACAAAACTGAAATGATAAAACTAGTTTTTTATTAATGATGAAATTATTTTACTTAATTGCCGAAATTATATTTAACTTGATCTAAATTCCTTGAATTAAAATACATTAAAAAATATAATAATTTTATATTTATTCATATAAAAATATTAAAGAAATGAAATTTTTAACGAAATTACAATTTTTCAAAAAAAAGTTTAGTCAGGTATCATTAGAGATATTAAGGTGAAATTTATCCTCATGCTAATGAAGGAGAATATCTGTCCTTAAATAAATTTAAAAAATTTTCATGAATCTCCTTTTTAACTGATTAAAAACTTAATAATTCCACTAAGTTAACAACATGATTATGTGTAAATTTATATTAATTTCTAATAGATGGTTATATGAAAGTCAGTTACATTCTAATCTAAGGTAAATAGTTGCAATGCAACCTATGGCTCGAGTTTGAAATGATTGTGAACATTTTGTCTCATATAGATCTTTTTTTTTTTACTACATTACTATGAATGTAATATCATAATTCTCAAAAAACACTTAGTTATCTGTGACTTTGTAACCTCTAGTTTCTGGCATTGTTATTTTTAATAATGATTCAACTTTTAAAAATCATTTATGTGCTTCTTCTTTATAATTAACATCCACAAAAGCATCCAGTTCAAAATGTGGTATAATAAAATTTTCACTTGTATGATACAGTGGTAATTCTTTAAAGTTCAATTAAGTATATATAATTTTGAGGAAGTATCTCCTTTAAAAGTTCAAGTAAGGAGTTCCAGGTAAAGATCTAAAAAGTAATCTTTTCTTTTAGAAAGATGAACTTAAAGATTTAAATATCATATTATAAAAAGTTGAAATTTACCTTTTTGTATAAGCATTCATATTGGATGTATATGAAAGTGATAGTAAAAAAATTGCAGTGAATGTAGTGATGAATATGGTAGTGATGAATGTAGTGAAAAAGTGGTAGTGAATATAATGGTGAATATAATGGTGAAATGTGATAATAAATGTGATGGTAAATGTAGATAATGCAGTAAAATATAATGAATGTTGGTAGTGAATGTTGGTAGTAAATATGATAGTGAATGTGATTGTAAATGTGAATAATACAATATAATGTGATGAATGTTAGTGGTAAAAAAAATACTGTTAATTCAAGCCTGAATTTTCAAATTTTCTATTTGCTTTTTATAATTAAGCTATATAAATTATTAACTAAGTTTTAATTAATAAACTTTATTAAAAATAAGCAGTTTTCTATAGTTTCAAGTCCCAAAAACAGTATAAAAAATTTTTAGCGGATAAAAAAAATATAGTAAGCAAAAAAAAATGTAACAGATAAGTAACTATATCAGATAAAAATATAGCACAAAAAAATGTAACAGATAATACAACTTAACGTAATATTTGTCAATTTTTATTTCTATTTAGTTAAAATGAACAATTATCTAATTAGCATGATCATTAACTGTGACGTATTGATGTGACTGAGTTATGTGATATTAGCATAACTTGTCACACATTTGTGATGAACCTCTTTCAACAATCATGAATAATAATGCTAAAATATATTTTAAATAAAAATAAATGTCTTTTTACAATTGAAAAAAATTATTGTAAAACAAATTAACGAAAATAAATTTTTTTTGTTACAAGTAGTTTTATGTAATATTTGTGTTCACAATATTTACAAGGAATATATTTTGTCATCTTATATAGAATGTGAATATATAGTATTTTTTATAGTTAACAAGCATCAGGCATGTCATATATAGATCAATTTATAATAAAAATATTTTATATAACTTTAATTGAGTTACTTTATTTTAACTAAGGTTGCTTGTCTAAACTCATTTTGGATTTGGCAAAACGGTAAAACCTTTAGTTTCGCTAAATTTTTACTAAGTGTTTGATATAGTTTCGCCATTTTTATAAGCTTTGATATAGTTTTACCTTTTTTCAAATTTTGCAAATTTTTTAATAAGGTTTTAATATAATTTAACCAAGTTTTACTTTTACTATTTAGACATCTGTCTAAACTCTTAATTTCGTGCAGCAACCTTAACTCTAACTCATACTTGCTTTGCATTTGCGAGATAGCAAAAATAATCTGAATAATAATTATGCAAAGCTTTCTTTTTCAAACAATAGCTTGATTATTACAGCCAATAAAAAAAATTGCATGTACGTGAACAATTGTTCACACTGATCATTTTTACCAAAATCAAATTTTTATTATTATATATGAAAAAAATATATAGTTTGAAACTTAACCAGGATTATATATGTCATGGTAATTGTTTTATCAAAAACGTAATATGAAATCCTATTGGTTTTTTAGAAGATCCAATCAGATTTGTAAGAGCATCAAATAAAACAGAAGGTAATTTCTCTTGAATAATAGGTAGAAAGGAACTAATTCTATCTAATGGGTATGCAAAATGTTTATTTAGGAGTAACTTTACTGGTAAAGAGATTAAGGTGAAAAAAAAGGAAAACAGCATTTTGAAATTAAGGTTATAATCTGAGACTTTACGTCAGAGATGATAGTTGTGAGTTTTGATGAATAAGTATCATATGATTATAAATGATCAGCTTTCTCAATAATTGAATTGTATCTCACGCAGTTCCAATTTCTGTAAGATCTGGTTTTAATTTTTCTAGACCAGATAAAGTGGGTAGTTCTTCTAAAAAAATCTTCATTATAAACGATTGGAGTTTTCTCTATTGGAAAGAAGTTAAGTAGGTAGACTGATCCAATATAAAGATAGATCATATAGTATTCCAATGTACTCTTACCTGTCATGTTAAGCTTTTAAGATCATCAGCTATATTATTATAAATATTGCTACTATGTCCTTTTACTTTGATGAGTATAACATTGAGGTCAAGTAGATCTACAATATATTTGATTGTTTTTCAAAAAGTATAATTAGATACTTTTTCAAATATTCAGATAGAAAAATTGTTGTTGATAATATAAGAGCTAAATCCATGTATTGTTACCATACTGTCAATGTAAATAGTTACATTAGAACTATTAGAAGAAACAATTAATGCTATTAGAAGTGCAAAGATTTCAGCTCTAATTGATGAAACCCAATTAATTACAAAGACACAAAAAGAGAGTTATTGATTCAAACAGATCCATCCTATTCCTATTTTACATTGATCAGTAATAGAATAAATCAATGAGCCATCTGTATAAAAAGATAGAGAAGTAGAGGAGGAAAGAGAAATAGCTATCTTAGAAAGAAGATCAATATATTGAGATTTATTAATGAGTTGGGATATTAATGATAGCGTAATTAGGATAAAGGTGTGATAAAAGATACTTTTCTTTTTGCACAAAATGTAAGTTCAAATGAAGACAGACAAGGAGAGTTCTTTAACATGATTTTCTAATGTTATTTTTTTCCTATTATATCTATTTTAACAATATTTTGAAATGTGACTTTAGAGATACATTTTTTTGTATTATTTAAAGAACAACTAGGACATTTAACAAGGCTTTCAAGTCTTATATTATTTATAATTAAATCAAAGTGGCAAATATTAGTTATCTCTATATGAGGATGTTTTCGAGTAACTTGTTCATAAATATTGGTATTAGTATACAGATTCCAGAAGGTGACATATTCTTTTTTAGTGTTAAAGGGATTTATATCTAGATCATAAAGTGAACTAAAAGAATAATTATCAACCAATCTATATTCTAATTTAAGAGATCTATTTAAAGGATTTTGGACAATAAGATTAAAAATAAATCTATCTAAAAAAGAAGAATCTATTTTAGCAGATTTAGATAATGATATAGGAAGATAATATCTAACATCTTTTCAATTAAAGAGATGATAACCATCAAGAGAAATTAATTGGTATAAATAATATAATTGTAACCTTTTGATAATATTAAAATTCTATTTGAAAATAGCAAAGGAAAATAAATGATAAAAGAGTGTTTTCCTCCAATAATGTGATTATTCAAGAAATCTTTAACAACAGATTTGAGATTAGTAGTGATTGTATTAATGATGCTAAGTTATGCGTCAATCAAATTTTTATGAGAAGAATGATTATAAGGGTATTTCCAAAGGTGAAGTAGAGATAAAGAAAGAAGATTAAGTGATTGTAATTGAAAAAGATGAATTGTAGATACTTTATAATAAAGATCTGTAGAATTAAATTGGTTGAGAAGAGCTGTTGTGAATGATTTAATTTGAAGATACCAAAGATCTTGTAGATTGTAATATTAATTACTATTGAGGATAGCAATTGGTATAGTGATAGCGAAATCAGACTTTCTTTTAAAAAGAGTCCTAATAGAGCTAAAGTAAACATTACATTCACGTTCAGAAAGAGGTATACATTGCAACCTATATTCTAAAAGTGAACAAAGGACTGCATTAACTATGTATGCAATTTGTTTATCAGTGAGAGGTTTGGGCTTTATGACAGTTGCAAAATTGTTAATATCCTTTTGAATCTTATTTTTAATATAAGTTTAAGTGTTTGAACAGTTGATCCAAATTCCTAAAAATTGCACAGAATTTTACTTAGGCATAATATTAATAGCAGAAAAACCAAAGTTGATATTGATGAATTGAAATACAAATGATTTTGCTATAATAAACTTTAATTTAAATTTATTTAAAGCAGTTCTAGTTAAGTCATAAAAGTCGTCTGCTATTGCAAGAATCTCTTCTAAGTTATATTGAGAATTAGCAATCCAATTAGTATCATCCATGAAAACCAAAAAGGAAATGGATTCTGTAAGAGTTGTAGTAGTATTACTGATGATGTTATCAGTTCATATATGTGAGATTTTGTATTCTTTGTTTAAAGTATCAACTTTACACAAAAGCAGATCACGCTAGATGCACTATAGTAATAGAGAAATAACCTCTTCTTAATCAATACCAATTTTAACATTATAATAATCAGTAAGTTCATCAGCTGTAAAAATAACATTTTTTCTATTGGTAAAGAAATTGATTATTAAATCTATACATTTAGCAGAAATTTTAATCTGTTGTAAAGCAAGATGAAGAAATTTAAGATCTAAATGATCATAGGCTTTTAAGAGATCTTGCAATAGAATCTATAATTCTTTTTTGTTTTCATTGGCATCTTCTAATAACATATTTAGAATATTTAGCAAGAATTTTTGAAAGTCGATTTGTAATTATTTTGACAAATAGTTTTTGTAAGGTTTCTAATTAGATAATTAGATGGGATTTTGTAATGTCACATTTCCATTTCATTGGTTTAGGAATTGGATATACATGTGCAATTTTCCATTCACTAGGAGTGTTACTAACAGTAAAATACATGCAAATTAACTGTCAAACTAAATATTTAAACTTATCACCCAAATATTGAAACATCTCATTATGTAAATCTGAAGGTCTAGCAGCTTTATCCTTTGCTAAACATGAAAGAACTGAGTACTATTCATTATAAGTAGGAGGTTGCATAAAATTATCGTATATGTTATCAGATATATATTCCTTTGGCTGATACCGTAAGGTCCATACATCATCTAAAGAACTTGGGAATGTTGATGGTAAAGCATTATGTTAGAAGTGATTGATTGCAACTTTTTTAATTTCATCAGAATCTAAGGTGAAATGTTTAGAGCCATCATCATTATTGATAAAAATACAATCTAAAGTAATTTTCCTTTTTTTCCTTTGTAAAATAATATCAATTATTCTACCAAGTTGAGACTTTAATTGATCACATCTTTTTTCAATAAGTGTTTTGATCTGTGCATCAGTATTTTTCTTCACATTCATTTTGGTAAGCTTATACAAGACTTTATAGATGCTATTAAGAGATTTTTTAACTTCTCTAAATTAATAAAAAGAGGCAAGGGATCTAAAGAATATGAAATATCTTTGACAATGATAGCAATAGTATTTAAGTCACACTTCTATTTATTACCAATAGACCATAGACATTTTAATATTCTTTTAGAATAGAATTTTAAAAGAAACTTTTCAATTTTGGTAAATGAAGGATAATATTAAAGAGCTCTTTTGGTTTAGGTGTACGGTCTTGTGAAGAAATCCATTTATAAGAGATTTTGGAATTATTAATTGCTAATATAGCTTATTTTAATTTCATTTACAGATTATTTTTAGTATTATTAATTCTTGAATAAACTTGAGATTCATGCTGTATATCAGAAAAATAAGCAATAACAATCTCATGATCTGAATTATAAAGGTACGAATAAACTATATTATAATAAAGAAAATCAGAAACAAGTTTATGAGAAGTAAAGATTGCATTAATATGACTTGAAGTATTCGATCTTTTATATGTAAGTAAGGATGTATCATAACATAAGTCATATAAGTCCAAGAAATTTCTGAGTACTAGGTTATGTACAAGATCATACTTCTAAGGAATAGGCGCAATTGAGTTGCAACTTGTGACGCAATTAAATTTTCATATAATGCAATTAAGTTATAACTCAATTGAAATTTGAAAATAATTATGGAAACTATCTTTAATTTAGTATATAAAGATTGAATTCGATTTCATAATAATAAATATAACATACAGTTATAATTTTATAATGATAATTTTTTTAAATCAAATTTTGTTATAAATATATAAACCAAATATCATATTCAAATTCGGTATATGATAATCAGTTTGTAAAACAAATACAGTCAACCCTTGATATAACGAATTTTATGTCCTGAACTTCAACTTCGCTATAGAGCTATAGTGAATTTTTTAAAGAATTTGATTGGCTAGTTCGTTATAACGAGGGTAAATTTAATATAGTTGTCCAAAAAATTCATTATATAAAAATTCGCTATAGAGAGGTATGACTGTAAATATAAATAATAAATAACTAATGAATTAAAGTTACAAGATATGCTTGCTCTTAATCAGATATAGATTAATCTATAACTTTTGATCCTAAATATTACGTAGAGATAGCAAACTTCATTCAGTTTTTTTTAATGAAATTTAGAAAAAATTTATAAAAAGAAACTGAGTGAAAAGCGATAAGTAAAGATAATGGAAAAGATAAAGGAAAGAAAGACTAGTTAATATTATGAAATATGAAAAAGAATAAAGATATTTGGAAAAAGAAGTGATAATAGTAAAAGTAAGAAGCAAATTATTGAGAATTATTTTACGTTTCAGATTGAAAGGAATTATGAGAAAAAGAAGTTGAGGATTCTAAAAATTTAGATTTAAATTTAAGTTAAAATAATATTGATATTAATGAATAAATTTTTACCTTGAGCTCTTTCAGCTAATCTTACAAGTTTTATTTTGTATACGTAATGCTAAAATACATAAATATTGAATTTTAATAATGATTTTCTTCAATTAATATCAACTTGAAAGTTTTATTATGCTAACTAGGTTTTTTTTAAAATGGGGTTTTAAATTGATCACCAAACACTTTTCTAACATAGGTCTATTTTTCTTTTGGATTCCCATCAGCGTACTTTTCAAACAACTAATAAATTAAAATTATTAAATATTATTGTAAATATAATTAATATAAATATTATTATTTTTCATTTACTAGTATTTTACTTATTTTACAATCTTTCACCATCTGTTTAAATTTTTTTTTTACCTGCAATTTATTAAATACTGACTTAAACCTTTCTTATATCATCATCATAATCTTGTTCTAAAAAGATAATCTTGATTTTCTGAATCTTTTCCAGTAATCTTTATTTCTTTCCCTTCTTAATTCACTCAAATATTGCATTTCTTTATTGGACTATTTAATTGTAGTAGACATCTTTGGAATTTGTAATTTTTTAAAGAAGAAAAATTTAAAAATTGTCAATATATAAGATTAAATAATTAAAGAAACAAAAATGTGATAAAACTTTTATTATATAAAATTGTATTAAAATATGTCAGTATTCAATGCATTTAATGAATTGGCAAAATATCTATTTTTTATGTAAAATTTAAAGAAATAATATAATTTTTTAAATTTTTTAGCAATTTTAAAATTTACGCAATTTTCACAAATGAAATTTTCGTAATTTTAAAATTACAATTTGCAATTGAAATTTTCAGCAATTTCAAATTTGAATTATAAAAATTAAATCAATGAATTAATCACTACTGATTTAATACTAATCAATCCTAGATTTGACACTAATTAATCTGAAGTTTAACACTAATTAATCCCTATAGAAATTTATTAAATAATTATAATTTGATTTACTATATGATTATAATATACTTAATCGTAAATTAGTAGATTTATATTTTAAATTAAAAATTTTGAATAAATCAAACAATATTATTATAAACAATCAAAAAACAACTAAAACTTTTAAAAAATAAAAAATATATATTAAAAAATAATAATTTACAAAATTAAAAAAAGTTACATTTTTACATTTTTTTTTTCCCCTTTCAATTGCTTTGCTGTTTTTTCATTTAATGAAATTGCAGCTGTATATCTGACCTTACCTTCACTTAAATTCAATTTAGCCATTTTATGAATAGCTTGGATTAATCAATATCAAATTGAATTTGAATTTATCTTAATAGATACCTCAAATTCAAGATAAAAGAAATAATCTTCTTTTACTTCACCAATTTCATATACATATTCCAATGTCTAATCTGTCCTATCATTATCAGAATAACCAATAGCTTTATAATTCTCAGTACAAAACAATGTGCCTATAATTTGTTTTTCATCCAAATTAATTTCATTTTTAAATTCCTTATAGAAATTTGTTATCTAAAACATATCTATTTTAGCTAAAGATGAGTACCATAATTAAGTTGCAACTCAAATGAAATTTGAAAATAATTATGTAACCATCTTTAGTTTTAGCATCATTATAAAGCTACTTCGCAACTGTATCTCTATCTTTGTCAAATATCTGTTATTCATTCAGACTAAATTTCTTCTCAATAACCTTTTTATAAACATACAAACTCAAAAAAGAACCTAAAAGATTTTTTTAAAGCCAATAATCAACTAACTTCCCAAAACTTTCATGTTCTTTTCCACAAACAATATCATAGTGTTTATCTACTGTTAACTTAATTTTATTTTCCAAAAAATTTGAAACCTTTTTAAAGTTACATCTCTTACTACTTACTCATAATCCTATCATTACATAAAAAAATGGCTGATTGATTTTTTTTAATTACTTTAAGATCTTGTAATAATTCAGAAAGATACAAATTGTTTTTTTATACTTTAGAATTAAATCTAATTTATGATTAACATTAAATAACATAGTTAAGTTTCTTTTAATCTTATATTGAAGGTCAATTATTGAAACCTTAAATTGCATTTTCTAATTTTCCAACAATTCAACTTTATCTGCTTAATAACACATAATTAAAAATTTTAGATAGGATCAAACTTTAAGATTATATTAAAAAAAAATTGTTAGACTTTTATTACGTAGATAGGAGATATTATTGAAAGAAAAGTTAAAAAAATGATCTAAAGCTATCATTCTTTTACGAATTAAAAAGAATGATTAAACATACAATTTAACTTTTAATAACTTAAAATAACATAGCTGAAGAATTAAATATTTAACCAAATAACTTTCTACAATAGAATTCTTAAAATCTACACAAAAAATATATTTATTATAACTCATAAAATGTTGTTACTGTGTTTAAGCAAATAAAACTTTTGATTATATTTGATTATATAATTCTAGTTTACTAATCATGACAGATATCATAGATAATATTAAAAATTTCCTCTTATATCAGCTTATCTTACTTCATTTTACTCTTTCTACCTTTTTAATTTACTATTTAAACATAAATGATCTTTGAATTATCTTCTCTTAAAATGACTCTTTAACTTTTATTAATTTAATTAAAGGTATTATTACATCAAATCTTTTTTAATAATATTTATTATATTATAAACTCATAAAAAATCACATTTAAAATTCTATCAAATATTATCTTATATCTTTATAACTAAACTCATAATAATATTTGGTTTTCTAGATATGAACATATCTTATATAAACAGAAAATATGATAGAACTTCTATATTCACATTTAATTGATATATTAATTTCTCTTCTTTTTTCACTCAACCTATTTTTACAAATTGGAATTTAGCCAGACTTTTTATAATACATGGCAGAAATTAAACTCTTTTTGGATTAGTAATAGCTAGTTGTTTTTTGTATTCTAATTTATTTTTCAAACATTTTTTCCTTTTTAATGAACAGTTATGATAAGACTTATATTTATATATTTGTCTTTGAATTTGACAAGACAACCTGGCTGGTTTGGAGGGATCTGGTTTTTTATAGATTTTTAAATATTTCTAGACAATAATTTTTTAATGTTGAATCATATAGATAATAGTTTAGTTTTTTTTATTTTGTATTATTTGATTTCTTAAATTTTAAAATTAATAAAATTATATTACTAAAAAAAAAAAAAAAAAATCTGATCCAATTTGAATGAATTTTAGCTTATTAGAATTATCGTATTAAGAAGAATCAGAATCAATATTATTTATTTAGTAGTTAGTTAGCCTGCTAAAAAAACTTTTTTATATTTAAATTTTATTAACTAATAACATTTAATAAGATTCCTCAAAATCGAATCGAATTGAATATAATTTTTTTTTTAATTTTTATAATGATATATTAAAATAAAGTTATTATAAAGTTTTAATTAAGAAAATTATTAGTAATTGCATTAAAAAATTTTAAAGAAAGCTTTTACAAAGTAAATTTAGTAACAGGTAAATTTTTACTATTAAATTTAGTAAAATAACTCCACAGTTTTGGTTTTATTAAAAAAACTTAGTAATAACCGCCATCGCGACTTCAGTTTTACTAAGAAAACTTAGTAATAACCGCCAACGCAGCTTCAGTTTTACTAAGAAAACTTAGTAATAACCATTATCGCGACTTTGATTTTACTAAGAAAACTTAGTAATAACCGCTATCTCAGCTTCGTAACAATGTCATTAGTAAAATAATGTTTCTGAAGTCACAGAAGCATTTTTTTTTACTAGATTTCTTAGTAAAATAGCATCTCCGAAGCTGCAAAAGTATTTTTACTATGTTTCCTAAGTAAAATAACGTCTCTGAAACTGCAAAGGCATTTTTTACTTTTTTTTTCTTAGTAAAAAGCATTTCTGAAGCTGCAGGCACTTTTTACTATGGTTTTCTTAGTAAAAAGGCATTTCTGAAGCTGCGGAAGTGCTTTTTACTACAGTTTTCTTAGTAAAAAAAGCATTTCTGAAGCTGCAGAGACGCTTTTTACTATGGTTTTCTTAGTAAGAGGCATTCCTGAAGCTTTGGAGATGACTTTACTATTGATTCAAATCAAATCAAATATTTGAATACTTGATTTGAATTTGATCGAATCAAATCAAACATTAAGTTGAATTTGATCAAATAAATCATTTTTTGATTTGATTTTCAAATCAAATTTTCAAATATCAAATTGAATTGCGGAACCCTAACATTTAATATAGATTACTAAATTGTACAAAATTAATATAAATAATTAAACTTCAAATTTTTATTAAATATGCTTCAAGATTTAAGGATTATATAATAAACAAAAAATCATGTTTCTAGCATTTGTGGTTAGTAAGTTATAAGCTTTAAAATCAATAAAATTAGCCAATTAAATTAAAATATCTCAATAGATCCAATGTCTCTTATGGATCCATTGGAACCATTGGACCCTGGATTATACATCATCTGAAAAGATTAAATGACCATCTTACTCATTTGTAGCAAGTTGGATAAAAGAAAATTGGGATTCAAATTTATTCTAATATGATTAGGCATTCATTTAAAAGTTGTTGTATATTCTTTAAATGGAAAAGATGATAATCTATTTTTAATTTCAATAAAGTAGAAAAAGTAAATATTTAAGGAAGAGGAATTGAAGAAGATGAAGGTAATGATGAAAGTGAATCTGAAGTTGATAGCAATGGAAATGAATGGATGGTGAAAATAATGAAAGAGAAGATGATTATTATAGATTGCAACATAATCCAAAATAGGAATTGATAGCATTTAATCAAATTTATAATTCTGTAGCGTTTATTCAATAATTTTGTATTATCAAATTATAAATAAATAGCAAATATTACTCAAGAATAAATATATAATTTATTAATTTATTAAATTTTGCGATCTAATTTTAAAAAACTAAAACTTTATGTAAAATATCCGGGTCTTATACAAAACTCGTGAAATTAAAGTTGAATTACCCGGATCCTAAATAGGAAAATTTTTTATTTAGTAAAATACCCGGATCTTTTAAAGTGGGGATATGCTCAAAAGGGATACTTTAGGCAGTGCTAGACGGTACATTATCTTTGGAAATTATTAAAAGTTCTAAAGAATGTTTGATTGCTTATTTTAAAAGTTATCACGCAAGTTGTTCTTTTGAGATCTTGCAAATCTTTATGGATAAATTGCTGATTTTCTGTTGCATTCAATATGATTTATTTCAAATAGAATAATTAATTATTATGCTGAATGATTTATAACTCATTACCGGTCAATTTTACAATCATATTATTTCTACGACACTTCACGATGAGGTTAGGTTACATTATAAGAAATTCGTTTCAAATAATAAGTCATTTCAATCTTATGCTAATAATAAATCATTTTAATGTATACTGTAATTGTAAACTCTGCTAAATTTAATAACAATGTTTGTTCTTAAACTAGATCTCTGAATATATAAAAATAAAAAAATGAATATCCAGTTAAAAAAAATAGAGCAAGAATATAAAGTACAAAAGAATAAAATGTACAAAATAATCTCTTAGTCAGTACATTATAATCCGTTTTAACCAACCTTTGTATAAACATCTAAGTTTATGCCAAAAAAAAAAATATTTTTTTTTTTTAAAAAAAAAAAAGGAAATTAAAAAAATCAAAAATATCATACAAGGTTTAAAAAATAAAATAAATCGAAAATTAAAATCTCTGATGATGTCATTAATATGTTGAAAAAATCCCATCCGTTACAGAAAATTTACCAAAAGAATGAATCAAATTAAAAAAAAAGCTCAATAAGGAGACGTATGACTTACTAAATTAATCAATTTTTGGTGATTAACTTAAAAACACACCTCAAGCTCGAGAAGCCACAGCATTGATTCTGATTTGTGACTGTTGTTGATGCTGTGGTATTGCGTTCATGATGGCGTTATATAATTCATCAGCTGCACTAGGACTTCCAACCTATAGTAAATGAAAAGTTGGACTAAAAGTTAAATGATGTAAGTATTGAATAATTATTTAATTAATTGATAGGAACCTTGATTGCAAGTTTAACGGGAATATGGTCAGTTCCTTCATATGCAACAACTCGCACAAAACTTTCTTGTGCTCTTTCTACACTCATTCCATGAAATAACGCGATATTCAAAATAACTCTCAGTACACCATCAGTACGCATTACTAAACCATATAGATAAATTAGTAAACAGACTTATAAGATATAGGTGTAATAAATTGTAATCAAAAAAAAACGACTAATCGAACCTATTCGAGGCGATTTTTTATTATCTCTAGGAAAATTAAGTTTCAATGTTCCAACTCCACGTTCTCTATATTGAAGTGACTTATCCATACAATATAATTTAGCTCTAATAGTATATCTAGTTACTTCATCCTCCTCACCGGTGATCACTGATAAAATAACTGTGTTAATGTAATGAATAATATATATAAATTTTTGATTGAAATATAAAGTTACCTTCCTGTTCTTGTAAAATTGGTCTTGCACCTGGCCCAAAAGATTCTCCTTCATAATCACTTTCTTTATCAATATCATTTTTGTCATCATCCTCATCAATGTCACCTTCGGTACTTGTACCAAAAATTGATTTAAATCCATGATTTGGTGACTTCGATGATGAGCCAAACGTATCTATCGGTGAATTGTATTTGGAATTAGAACCAAATATTCCTTGTTTAGGGGGAGATTTGGAATCGGAACCAAAAGTATTCAGCTGAGGGGTTGAGGTTGTAAAACTTGAGAACCCCAAAGGCTTAGAATAGCAAAGTAGACATATTAGCAATGCGCCTGAAAATTTTTCCAATATAATATGTATATAAATATTCGTATATGTTACAAATGAATTCTTCAGAGTCTACCTTTGATGATGGACCTGAAAATTCGACACCACTACCAAATATTCTAGTGATCGGAGTATATGAAGATCCAAATACTTTAGTATTCTGACTCGTAGTGCTAGATCCAAACACTTTGGTACTCTGACTCGATGTACTAGATCCGAACACTTTAGTGCTTTGATTCGGTGTTCTTTCATTTGGAGTCTTTTCTTCGTCTTTTTTAGACTCTTCCTCTTTAACTTCAGCCTCAGTCGGTTCTCTTGTCTTTTCTAATTTTTCAGTTAAATTTTTAATTTTTTTTGATGCTTCTTTTGCATTAGCAGTGTCTATGTCTATAGTAGCTTTACTGCTTGATTCCTTTACAATTACTTTGGTTTCTTGTTCTTTTTTTTCTTCTTCAGACTTTTCAATAACATCCAATATTAAACCCTTATCTTCCGATGCATTAGTTGGTTTTTCTTCTTTACAAAATTCGTTATCCACTTCCAACTCATTTTCAACAAGCTTTTTCGAAGAAATAAACGATTTAAAATCATCTAAAACTTTTATATTTTCGTCGGATAATAAATTCGCTATCATTTCTTTTGATTCTTCATAATTCATATCTACATCCTCAGAAGAACGATTTTCTAAAAATTCCTTTCGTTCTTCATTATCAATTTTCATATTATTATCACCAATTGATGATGAATCAACCGGTTCATTTGCGCCAATGTTATCAACTTTCATTGTTTCTACCTTTTTTTGCAAAGCTCTCATGGGTTCAGTCGTTTCACTGAGCGTTTTAGGACTATCTTTCAAATCTTTGATAACATCGTCATGTCGTCTAATCAATTCAATTAAATTTATATTATTGTTAAATCGTTAAAATTTCCAATTATTTTGTAAATATCTATGAAACCATACTTTTTTTTTGATGGCACGGTTTTATCACCATCTGAAGAGTCCGACTGATTCTGTAAACAATAAATTTAGCAACAAATCAAAATCGACATACAAAAAAATTTTTTTATTAATATAATTAAAATGTAAGACGAAAATAAGACTTACCTCAACAGGCTCGCTCTTTCTAATGTCTGAATTTTCCCGTTCCCTTTTACGTTTTATATCGTCTGCGTATAAAAAAAACGAAATAGAATTGAGTAAATTCGAAAAGCAAACGAACTTGGAATAGTTAGATCCATTAGAATAAGAAGTTCAAGTCAAATACCATAAGAAGAGTTAACGGAAGTTGTGGCCATTTTGACAATTTTCTTAGAAAGAGGGGCGTTTAAAAGTTTGTGCAAAAAAAGTTGGTAATATGTTTAATGACCGTTTTTTAGTCAAAAAATGATGTTAATTTTGCCCAAGCATGGTTAACCATGTGGACTATAGAATATCTGCGAGATTTTTTTTCACATTATTTGGGCAGCATTAGGTAGTTTTAATTTGTGTTACAAAGTAATTTATTTGATTTGATGGTTTAATGTATCATAAATGATCCAATAACCAATGATTTTATTTTATTCCAATTTTATAATGTTATATAATAGTATCTTTTTTTTTCATTTGATTTATTTTACTAGTTTTAACGCGTAAATTCGCGTGTGACGTTTATCTTCTATATGAATAAATACTAATTTCAATCAGAATCGGAATTAAAAGAAGAAAAAAAAAAATATCCAAATTGAGATTGACAATTTCAGCTTTAACAATCCAGTTTGATATTTGATGCAAATTCTGATATTCAAATTGAAAATTAATTTTGATAAAATATAACAATAAAGACAAATCTTTAAATACATTTCTTATAATAACTTGTCTCTTACTAAATAGCATAAACAAATTATCCTCTATCAAAAAATAAATGTGATAATTTTTTTACATCTTTCAGATTATTATTTAAAAACAAATTTCATTTTTTTTCTACCCTTCTAATTATTCTTTACATCTCAAATATTTTTACAACCTTAACAATCTTTGGTCATTACAAATACAATATATCTTTATCATTATTTTAAATCAATTCATTTTTTCAATAACTATCAACTTTATTTTCACTTACTATTAAAAACTAAATTACTGGTAAAAAACTTTTCTTATATAAAACACTTACTTTACAAGTTTTATTCAATGTATTAATATTCTAAAAATCATAATCTTTATTATTTAGATTAACTTACATTCTATACAAAATGTTATTTTATTACTTAGGCTGATTTTTTATATCAGAATTTTAATCATTCTTTCACCAAATTATGTTATTCAAAATTTATAATTTTTTTAGAATCTATAATTCTTTAGATAAATTCTTAAAAATGAATTTTTTTTTAGATTTTGATTTTATTATTATAGTTTAGCTAATATCTTAATTTTAACAAACAAAAAGAAAGAAATTATATTTGTCTGAAATCTATTTAATCATTTGCTTAGTTTTGGTCAAATTACTAATAAACTTTGTTCTGATAAATATATTATCCAATATTACAATTAATTTTCTAAGACAATATTGGCAGATTAGTTAAATACAATAGTTAAAATTATATATAAAGTTGAAATAAATCATTTTAACTATTTAAAATGGTTGAAATGATATCATATCACATGATTTTTAATATATAAAAAAATTTAAAAAAGCAAAAAATGTATGATTATCAATATTATACTATTTCTCATGAAACAACTACCTTTCATTTCCTTATAAAAAAATTACCATTTGAATTTTTAACTATTTGCACTTTTTTTTAAAAATATTAAAAACTTTAAAAATAATTTTTTTATTAAATAAACTAAATATAAATAATAAATAAAACACTTTATAACTTTTTATATAATAATCTCTAATATTTTAAAATTTTATAACAATATTTTCGCTAAAGATACAAATACTTTTTTACAACTTATTATTCATATTTATACATGAAGTCGAAATAGATCATTTTAGATATCTGAAATAGTTGAAATGGTCGAAATCATTTCGACTATTAGAGGTAAAAAGTTAAAATAGTCAAAATAACATCATATCATATGATTTTTTATATATAGAAAAAAAAATATACAATCTCGGTCAATATCATTTTGATTTGTATAAAACAGCAACTATTCAATTCCTTTCGATTCCTCAAAACACTTTCTTGTTAGATTTTTTTCAAGAATTTTTATTTTAAAAAAATGCTTGTTCAATGGCAGCTGCAGCTTAGTCTGTAAATAAAACAAAAAACCTTACCTCTTAAAATATTCCTTCCTCTCTTTTTTCCTATACTCTATTTACATAAAATTTTTGAAATAGTCTAAACAGTGTTATTTTTTGTTAAAATATTTTTTCTTCACCTTTTTTCGAAAAAAATTTTCCATTTTTCTTTTTTTCTTTTTTGCCTACTAAAAAGTAGGTATCAAGGGGGTATCCTAACTGATGATCATGATCGACATATTTTGGATAAACAAATCTCACATGATGACCCTTTCCTTTCCTAAACAATATACTCTCTTTTGATTGGCTTTTGCTTTTCTGCAGATCTTCTATTATCAAAGGTCACATGCAAATTTAGCATAATACATACTTTAGTATCTCCAGACGTCTTCTATATGATGTGATAATAACTACCACTTGGTCTTGTATTTTTGTTAACTCAAATAAGTTTGAAATAGAATCACAGAAGGCCTAAATCATAATGTTTACTCAGTGTAAGTTCGCTTCGTCTAAATCCATTTCTCTCTGATAACCAGGTAAAGAGTATAGGTTATTATTTGTTAATACCTAATAGATGTCTTGTAGTGAATTCCATGTGATATTTTTTCTGTACTTATGAATCTGTAAGTATGAAGAGCCTCTATTTGGACCTTTTCTTTAGACACACCTTCTTTGACCAGATGGTCATTAAATCCAGAATTAACTGAATATTTAGGATCTATAGAGTTGTGTTTTTCTTTTTTAATAATTTCTATTTGTATCTATTTTCCATCTTAGGAGGATTATTAGTATGTTTAAATTTTTTATATAGAAGTTAGGATCAAAGGGTATTTAGAAATTATGTTGCTATATTGATAATCTCATATGAATTTCTTGTTAACAACTTAATCATTAAATATGAATTTTTTGGTTAGGTTGAAAGAGATTCTAGTGATCAGTTGATCTAAATGGGTTTGAGCTTTTATTAGTAATCGAATTACAAGAGATAGTCATAATTTAGTTATTTTATCTATTTTGTAATTTTTCTTTATAATTTTTATCTAGTATACAATATAAAATTTTAATAAACTTATGGCAGTACTAGTAGAGCAAATATGGGGTTTCTGAGACAGATTTCAAAAGATATCCAAAAAAAGATTCCTGACCGCCTACGAACCCATTTTAGCTATATAAATCAATTATCAAATTCAAACTTCTAGCGCATTTTGACTCAATTCTAGATGATGTTATCGAACTTGACTAGGAATTAACCTGTCTGATACCAAGAATTACAATGTTTGATTTAACCATTCTAGCCTGATTTTAATCCCAAATAATATATCAAAAAATTTTTACTATTCTATTTGCCTCTAGAGGAGCCATC
>CAMKVN010000088.1:0-43664 GCA_946474995.1 Funneliformis geosporum
ACTTTGCTTGGTAGATGAGAGCTCCATTTTTTGGGTTGCGATTAGTACTGACGTCCCCGTCGTGCAACCTGGGTACTTAGCATTTTGCTAGTAGCGAACAAGTACTATTATATTTTCCATTTCGTTTCGGCTAGGGATCTTTGCGAACTTTATATTCGTTGTATGTGTATTTCTTTCTCTTTATTCGTGGTTTTCCATTCAATAAAAGTTTGCCAATTTTAACTTGAAAATAATCAGATTTTTTTTTTCGCGTTTAAAATCCAAGAATGTTTATTAGTTTTTACGCGTTTGTCATTAAAATTTCTATTAAAATACAACCATCGTATCCTTTAAAAACGAGAATCAGATTTGAAAAATGAAAATAAATAAATCTTTATTAGAATTATTACTAAATTAATATCTAACGCTAATGTATGATAAATTATGAAATATGAAAAAAAAAAAATAGAAGAATTTAATCAAATTCCAGTTTGAAAGAAGTATGATATTCTTTGCCACTTTGTTTGTTCTTTGCCGTAGCTCTAATTTCCATTTCACCGAATCGAAGCGTATACAAGACTGATCTCTTTAAACCGAGTTCTGTATCTAAAAATAAATAAATAAATTTTATTAAAATCATAAATACATTAAAATTTTTTTTTTGTTTAAAAAAAAAAAAAAAAAGATTAAATTTACCTGGCATCGCTACACTGAAATTACCAAGTAATACTACGTCATCTTCGTCGCAAAATTTTGCAGAACCGTTCCTCGTCACGTATATGTCCATATCCATGCTTGTTTGTTCTGTCAATGAGAAAACGATTAGAAATTAATATAGGAATAAATAAAATAAAAAAAAATTTACGCACCTGGCCGTGCAACGCTAAAGCTATGAGAAACTTCTTCATCAACATCAACACGTTTTCCTTTTTCTGCTAAAGTAAAGAATTTAAAAATTCTTCCATCAGGTCTTTTACGACTTTTTGGGTCAGCAGAAGTCCAAAGAGGAGAAGTTTTTGTGCCATAAGTATACTTCAATACACGTGATTTGATAACTTTAGCGTTGAGACCATAATCAACGGCACCACGCACAATAGCAGCAATCGGTTGTCTTGGTACAGAAATGATTGATACTTGACTTTTAAATTCCTGTTTAACTTTAAATTGTAAATATTTTGATTCACTGAAACCGCCGACTAAAAACATGGCGGTACATTTATCTTTACTAGAACCAAGTTGATCTTTTATCAAAGAAATAATTTTGCTTAGAACCGGATCAAACATATCTTTAACATTCTTAAAGGTTAACTCGAACATCCAATCTTCCTCTTCTAAATTATCTCTAAATGTTCCCGTAACATATTGTTTTAGGACCGGACATACTTCTTCTAAATCAAATTCATAAGGTTTGTAACTTGTTTTTTCTCCACTAAATAATAATTTAACATGCTTACAAAATTCTTGTATCATATATTGAAATTGATTGTAATTATTCTTTCTTAATAATTCTATTGCACTTTCTCCTACTTTGGTTTCAAGGAATTTTATAAATTCTTGATCCACGTACGCACTACCACAAAAATCTCCCGTCCTTTCAGTAATTTCTCCTAATTTATTTTCGCTAACCACTTTACGTCTCGTTAAATCCACTGTACCACCGCCACAATCCACAATCAAGAATGATGCTATCAAGTCAAAAAGCAAGCGTTAGATTTTCACAACAAAGATAATAAATGAATCTTCAACAGAATACATACTTCCTATAGGATTGTCAAAATGTTCTGCTAAAGTTCTCATACAATAAATCGCAGCAGCTTCGGCTAAATCATAAGGGGAAAAAAGTTTAGTATAAATGGAAAAAGTTAAAGATCATTCCCATTGAATTGAGCATTACTTTCTTACGTTCAGTTGTGAATTGTAAGCGAACGGTGTGAAGGTCGCTAATTAATCCTGCGTTAAATATACATTCCCTCATAATACTCTTGGATTTTTCGGAAAATTCCGCAGGAACCGTTACGACAATTTTAACTTGAGACATAAAATTGATATTCGGCCATCTTGTTGTAACGGTATCTTTTATAAGCTATCGGATATATAATTTGTATGCATATTAGCTAGAGCAGGATTATGCATCTAAAGCAATCGAGAAAAATCAAAATCCTCACCTTTCCTATTGCGTAAAACCGTATACATAAGATATAATGGATGTCATTTATAATTTGAATCGTCAAATATATATATATATTATCTTGTACATTTAAATTTATCAAGTTAACTCACCTATTTCGCGAAGGTAATCAGTAATGGCCCTTTTATAACTTAAGCCAGGGGGTAAAACAGGTTTATTTTCTTTGGGTATATCACCTAAATGTAATTTAAATAATTCGATAGGCTTAGGTGGATTGCTGCGGTCCTTCCTTTTCTGACGTTTTGCTAAAGCTGGACATCCCCATGCTTCAACTTGATAAAAATTTTCATCATATTGAAGGACCGTATTAGTTTTCAGTTGACCAATTTGGTCCGTCCATGTGTCGTTCGTTATGATTTCTGGATTTATTTTATTGGCATATGCAAATCCCTAAAAGAAAAAAAAGAATTAGGGGTCAATCGAATAGAGATAACTATTTCTTTCTTACTTACTGAATAAGTTGTTCCAAAATCTTTTCGATAAAATCGATTATAATGAATAATAATTTTGTCGTTAATATTTGATGAGAGATAACATGCATTATCGTAAATACGTCATGATGTATAGCTAAATAAAACATTTTACCTATTCCAACCACTAGGCGAGTATCGTCGTAATTCATTTTTTTTTTTTTGAAAAAAAAGAAAAATTAATAAAAAAAAGAAGTGTATATAATTTGATTAAATGAAATCAAACTACCTTTTATACACTTTGAATTTTGTATTACATTAACAAAAATAAATTTTTAATATAAAAAAGTTTTTTTTTATGTTGTGTACAAAATAGTTATTCGACATTATTATTCATCACACATCGTGAATAATAATGCCTATCACGGTAAAAACACAAATGAACCCCTTTTTTACTTATCTCAAAAAGTGTATAAAAAGAAGGCGGCTTTAGCCTTCAAAGTGGGACAATACCTGCATATTAATAAACATGACTGATAATCGTGTTGTGGTCGCTATAGGTAAAAGCATTCCGACTTTTAAATTATGTGATAATTACATATATAACAAAAATAAAAAATCTCTTTATAATCAGATTTTGGAACCACCTTTTCCGTAAGTTACTACTCTAATCGCATTGATAGAATTTAATCGTGTTATAATTACAAATCCGCGAAAACAATCAATTAGGGATTCGCATATTCTAACCGAGCGAATCCGGAAATTATTACAAATGATATTTGGCCACAACAAATTGGTCCATTGAAAACTAACACGGTTCTTCAATATGATGAAAATTATCAAAATGTTCTTAAATGGGGATATCCCGCTTTGGCTCAAAGACAATCTCGTAGAAATAAGAACTTAGATTGTTCAAAACCTGTGGAACTTTTTAAACTTCATTTAGGAGATATTTCTCAAAATGAAAAACCCCCGCTTCCTGATCAATTAAGTCATGAAAAGGCAATAAGCGATTACTTGCGTGAATTAGGTAAATCGATAAATTTGAAAATTACATGGTTGATTGCAAATTTTGATTAAATCCTTTTTGATTTAACATGATGTAGGCAAGGTAAAAAACTATTCATCTTAATCATTTTAATTTTGTTTTTCGAATCTTGGATTGATTTAATTTTATGTTAAATAGACGATTAAAGAAACAGTTGCTTCACGGTGGTATGGGTTAAACTTTTTTGAGAACGTTGTTCTCGTCATAAGTATTCCGGCCGAGTTCGATGATCGAGCAAAAGATACTATGAGAAAATGCCTTTATGATGCCGGTCTGACGGATAGTAAGAAATCAAATAAAGTTGAATTTACAACTGAACGTAAGTTTTTGAAATAAATTATGTTAAAATGTTACATTTCCCAAATCAAATCATGTATTTCATTTATGTTGTATACTTTCGTGCCTTACTAGCTGAAGCTGCTGCAATTTACTGTATGCGAAACATCAAAGAGCATAAGAATGATTTGATCCCAGTTAATGGTTTGTATTTAATTTTTAAGAAATCATCCATAGTTTACATTCTCATCAACTTTCTTTATTTGAGAATAGCATCATTTATGGTAATTGATTGTGGAGGTGGGACTGTGGACCTCACGACACGTAAACTTTTAGAACGGGAACAGCTAAGTGAAATCACTGAACGAAAAGGGGATTTTTGTGGGGGGTCCTATGTCGATAGAGAATTTCTTAAATTCCTCGGTCGTAAACTTGGAGAATCGACTATAAATCTTCTTAGAGATAATAATTATGGTCAAATGCAATTCTTGGTACAACATTTTTGTCAAAAGCTAAAATTTCACTTCACGGGAAATCCAAGTGAATTTGATCCTTATGAATTTGACATTGAAGAAGCTTGTCCCGTATTAAAACAATATTGCAAAGTTGATGTCAAGGAAGAAATGGAAGATAAAGAATGGATTATTGATATAAATTTTGAGGATTTGAAATCTATGTTTGATCCTGTGGTTGGAAAAATTATTAGATTAATTCATATGCAGCTTAACTCTAGTAAGAGTAAATGTTCTGCTATGTTCATTGTTGGAGGATTTAGCGAGTCAAAATACTTACAAATGAGGGTTAGACAAGAATTCGAAACATTGGTCCCAGCTATTATTATACCAAAACAACCTGTTGCAGCTATTGTTCGTGGAGCTTGTGATTACGGGCTTAAAATGAGCACGGTTGTAGATCGTACTTTAAAACATACGTATGGAATTCGTTCTTGTAGAGTTCGGAAATATGGAGACCCAACAAGTCAGAAATTCGATTCGAATAATACTTATGTGTTTTATCGTTTAATTACTCGAGGAACTAAAGTGGATGTTGATCAAGAATTTTCTAAAAATTTTGATCCCCTTTATGCAGATGCAACTTCCATAAAATTTAATATATATGTTACAACAGAATTAGATGCCGAATTTTGTGATGAACCTGGTATGAGATGTCTTGGAACCTTTCGGATAGATTTACCAGATACGCATTTTGGTTTAAATCGTACAGTAAAGTTTTCATTAATTTTTGGGAAAATGGAACTTGTCGCTAAAGCAATAAATTTACAAACTGGAAAGATTTACGAAACTAGTTTTGATTTATTGTTATGATTTTAACATAACATAATAGGAGGAATTTGAAAACCTTTTTAAAAAAAATTTGTATTATGTTATGCATTATTTAAGATAACCACGAAAATTAATTCAGATGAACAATAATAAAGCCACGAATATTCAAGATCACATTTCGTTTAAAAATACGCAAAATTTAACTTCCCATTAAGTTTATTAATTAATATCCAAGTCAATATACATATATTTAAATAACATGATAAAATCTATTAAACATAAATGATTCCAAAACGAAAAAAAAGAGGATTACTGGTGTAGTATTTTAAATATATTAATATTCCGTCGAATTATTAGAACCAGTAGAATTATTCCTTTTCTTAGGTTCTGATTTCCCAAACAAGTTGAAGTTGATTAGCTTATTCATCTTTGTTGTGTTTTTTTGTTCAGCTTTAGGTGGTCTAATTGCAATAATTTTTGCAGGGACGAGGACTTTACGATCTTTTTCTGATTTTAAGCTTACACCTATTAAAGGGAAACTACATAAATTTACAGTATAATCCTCATGATTATCATCTTCCAAATTTCCCACTTCCATTATTGTCGGATCAAGTTTCGCGTCTTTATCGATCCATTCGATTTCACCTGGTGGCTCTAAAACTTTTATACGGAAAACAAACATTTTGATGACATTTCTAATGATTTCCGCTGCCATCTCTTCATTATCTTTTCTTTTATCTTCTTTTTTTATTGTACGAAGATTATTCATTATCCCAATAATTTCTTTTTTGAGTTCCAGAACGAACTCATGTTCTTTACCATCATTGTCTAAACAAAATCCACGATCCCCAAGCACCGCCATGACAAGTTGGCTAATTTTTGTTGGAGCCGCATCGCTTACTTTGTCCGTACCTTTTCGTGTATTTATTAATTGTTTTATTGTTGTTAAATAATTTTTCGTGGAATTGATAACTTCTAATTCAATATGCTTGTCCTTTTCATCGGGGGTTAATTCCTTTTTTAAATATTCATCGGTTTTATCTATAATAGTTTCGATTATATAACGCTGTAAGGCAGCTTTAAGAAGAACCTTATCTCCAGGTTCTTCTATTTTACATTTATACTTTTCCAAAAGCGACGTTAGATGTTGTTCATTGATGTCAACTCCTCCCTTGATTTTACAGAAATTACTGATAGAATCTTGTATGATTTCAATATCTTTTGTAAGTTGAGTAGGATTATTAGCGTCATTATCACCCAAACGATAATTCCTAGCATCTCCTAAAGCTGATTGATATTGGGAAGCTTCTTCTCTTAATGATTCGTTCATTTGATAAAGCGTATTATATTCCTTTCTTTTACTTTTCAATTGCTCGTCTAGATTATCATAATTTTCCCTCCAAGTCGCTATACTCTTTTCATATTTCATTCTTTCGACTTCACTTTCCTTTTGACGTTTATTAAATAGTTCAACATTATTATTATGCGCCGTTATAAGTTTGTTATAATCTTTTAGATATTTATCATTTTCTTGCTTCAAAGATTTAATTTCTCTAACGTATTCATCCTTCAAATTTTTAATTTTTTTAACATAATCTTCATTTTTATCCTTCAAAGATTTGATTTCTTTAGCATAATCTTCATTCTGTTTTTCTTTTCCTAAAGATTTTATAGGATCTTTATTTTCTGCTTTATCATTCTTAAGTTCATTAGTTGGATTGGAAACTTGCACAGGTTCCTCAGATGATTTTTGACTTTGAACCGGATTTGGAAGAGGTTTGTTTGTTAGATCCAAAGCAATCCTTTTATTTGATTCGATTTCTTTCATTTCTTGTCTAAGTTTATTTGAATCAATCTCAGAATTTTGTACTTCAGCATTATTCGCGTGTTCAGCCAGTTTATTCAAAAGCCCTTGAATATTATCCCATCTGTAGTATCCAATTTCTGAGTGATTATGAAAATAATCCTGCACAACTTTTTTAATTTCTCCTAAAGTAATTATCTTATTGTCAAAAGAAGGGATGTTATCCCCGGGAAGCATCTTAATTAATTGTTGGATAAAAGAATTTTTAAAAAAAAAGAAAATAAATTTTTTTTTTCATGAAAAAAAAATTGATAAATAAAACTATTTTATATCGGATCGGAGTTAAATCCGAATGTCATATCGTATCCCATCTTTTGAGTTTTTTTTTTTTTTTATTGGTGTAAATTTGGTAATTGATTGATTTGATTGATAGACAGCATGAGTTTTGATCAAAAAACAATCATTATAATATTACCAATTTAGGGAAATTGAATCGTGACAATTGAAGTTTTTCTTGATGTGATTTCTCTATTCGAAACGTTACGTGATGATTATGGTATTGAAGATCTGACGGAATTCAACTTCCGCAATCGAATTTTATTGTGTAATCATGTTGTTGCTCCTTCCACGTCACCCAGTGAGATTGAATTCTTGTCTTCCAACGAAGAAAGGTGCAAATAATTTATTTCATTTGCCTTTTGGAAATATTATAATAAGCAATTTGGCATCAAAATATTTATTACTTTTAAACCAGTTAAATGTAAATTACATTTCCTCCCTTTTTGTTCTAAATATAAACTAACGCTATCGATGTAACGTGATGTCAATCTATTTTTATAACTGTTTGTCAAGGGGATACAAAATATTAAATAATTAAAATGTGATAGTGATTTGAATACAATTAATTGTCAGTTTTGTAAATCAAATATATAAATACTAAAATTTTTATAAAAATATACTTTTCTTTTAATTTATTTTATTTTTATTTTTTTTGAATTTTTTATTTATTTATTTTTCTGAACTTCATACTTGATTATCTTTTATCAAAAAAAATAAATAAATAAATCGAATAATGAGTTGGAAAGACGATATTCGTGTCGTAATTTCGATTGGTAAGTAATTATAAAATCGGATTTCTTTTTTTTTTTTTTTTACCAAAAAAAAAATAATTTTTAGGAATTAACTAACAAATCGATTTCTAGATTTTGGCACCACATACTCTGTAAGTTATCGTCGGATTTTTTATCTTCTTTTATTAATCGAATTTTTGCACAAACCGTTAAAGGGATGGCGTTTTCAAACTAATGAGTTTTCGCTTACTTTTATCTTTTACATGCAAATCTCAGGGATTTGCCTATTCTAATAAAATAAATCCGGAAGTTATAACAAATGATACATGGCCGGAACAAATCGGTCAATTAAAAACAAATACAGTCTTACAATATGATAAAAATTTCAAAAATATCGAAGAATGGGGATACCCCGCATTAGCAAAAAAACCGAGAAGGAATAAAGGGAGAACAAAGAATCAACCCGTTCCGAAACCTGTCGAACATTTCAAATTGCATCTAGGTAGCATGCCCGAAAATGAAAAACCACTGTTACCTAAAGGGTTAACTTTTAAAAAAGCGATCACCGATTATATAAAATCGATGGGTAAGTTTTTTTTTTTTTAAAAAAAAAAAATCTTTTTATAAAAATAAAAATCATTAATCGTTAATCCTATAACCTTTTTCTTGTCAATTTGAAATTTACAGGAAAAGTAAGTATTTTTTTTTTTTTGACAAATGTTTCTTTAGCAAAAAATAAATTAATTGTTTTCAATATCGTTAATTCGATAAAAAGTTGATTAAAGATACAATAAATACTCGATGGCCAAACATAAAATTCATGGAACAAGCTTTAATTATATTAACGGTTCCAGCAGAATTCAACGATCAAGCAAAAGCAATAATGAGAGAGTGTATTTATAATGCTGATTTGATTAAAACAAAAAACTCCGAAAAGTTACAATTTTCTACTGAACGTAAGCTTTTTTTTCAAAATTAGCGTCTCTTTTAAATAAAATTTATTTTATTTATTTTGTTTTTTAATATTATCATTTTATTCAATTCATAGCCGAGGCAGCCGGTAAATATCAACAAAATCCATCAGTTCATTACGTTCTTAGAATCTATCTAATTTTATTTATTTTTTTTTAAAAAAAAGCCGTGCATTGTATGAAAGTATTAAAAGAGCATCTTTTAAATATCGTCGGAAGTTAGTATATTTCTTATTTCCCTTATGGTAAATCTGTTTTTAAATGCTTGTTTAATCTCAACATAAGTTATAAACAATTTTGTTCTATTTATTCAGCAAACTTCTTGATTGTTGATTGCGGGGGTGGCACAGTAGATTTAACCACACGACAGTTATTGTCTAGTGATAGATTGGGTGAAAAAACAATTCGAACGGGTGGATTTTGCGGGGGAATTTATGTTGATAAAGGATTCCTTGTGTTTATAGGAGATAAAGTTGGACCCTCTGTAATGCAATTACTTCAGGAAAACCATTATGGACAACTGCAATATATGGTTCAAGAATTCTGTAAGAAAGTGAAATTATTATTTACAGGATATCGAGAGGATTACAAACCTTTTGATATGGACTTGGACGAAGTTTGTCCTGTTATAAAACAATATGTTACCGGGTCAAGATTAGATAAATTGGAAGAGGACGAATGGATCGTAGAACTAAACTTTGAAGATGTTAAGAAAATGTTTGATCCTGTAATCAAAAAGATTCTTAAGTTAATACGCGATCAATTGACTCGAAGTGGTACGATCTCTGCCATGTTTTTGGTGGGAGGTTTTAGTGAATCAAAGTATTTACAAAAAAGAATTCGTGAAGAATTCTCGGACGAAGTTAGGAATATTTCCGTGCCTCCTCAGCCAATGGCTGCCATCGTTAGAGGAGGTAATTATTAAAAAAAATATATATGTGTTAACATTTGATTGGATTTTTACTTGTAGCAATTACTGTTTATTGATGAGAATTCATTCCAAAATTTCAATAGCGCTTGAGTATGGTCTTAATATGCAGAAGATTAAATCAAGAACGTTACCCTTGACTTATGGTATCGAATTGGCACCACTATGGTACGAAATATTTTTTAATTTCCTGGGAAAAAAAAATTTGATCATTTTTTTTGAAAAAAATTTTAAACTTGTAGGAAAGATGGTGATCCACCTGAAAGGAAACAAACATACGGTAGAATTTTTATTTTCCGACGCTTAGCGGCAAGAGGCCTCGAAGTTGATGTTGATCAAGAATTTGGATTAGAATTACACCCTAGCTTTAAAGAACAAACAGAGATTTCAATCGAGGTATATGCGACCACAGCAATTGAAGCAAAATATTGCGATGAACCTGGGATGAAAAAGGTCGGGGAATTAAGATTAGATTTTCCGGATACACATCTTGGATTCCACAGAAAAATAACATTTACTTTAACGTTTGGCCAAATGGAAATTCGTGCTTACGCGAGAAATCAATCAGGCCAATCGACAAATGCCAATTTTGAACTTGAGCTTTAGCATAAATTATTTTTTTTCCTTTTCGTTTTGATAATTAAATAAATATTTATATAATATATATATATGCATATATAGATTAACATTCATTATATTATTTTCGGCCTCCTGTTTAAATCATTCTTTTTTTGTTTCTTTTGAAAATAAAATTCATATCCATTATAATTATATTTAACCTTAAGAGATAAAATATCGACTTAGAAAATCCTTTATGACACTATAGCATTTTCAAAATATTATTAATAAATCAAAATCCTTTTCTGAGTTTGGTTTTATCTAATAGTAAAACGTTTATAATCATGATGTACGATAATCCGAACACATTACGAACGAGAAGCTTTAGGTAAAAGGAACTGTGTTTTATCAGTTGAAGCAGTTGAAGCATAGCAAAAATTCTTTATTTTTAAAAGGTTTCATGATATGATTAAGAATTATTTTCATGGCTCTGCTTGAAAGATTAACGACACAAAAAGGAGGTTCATTAATAAATTTTTTTTGAATTAAAAAAGAGATTCGGTCATTTAAGTTATTTTTTATAATTCCAAATTATTCGACCTCATATCGGTGGATTCGACTACTTTGCATTAAAAGAATTAAAAGAGCTTTGTTAACTAAATTCTTAAGCATAAAATAGACAAAAAAAAAATCTCCCCATTTGTCAAAAGCATTTAATTTAGAACGAAAGTACGTTTTTTAAACAAAAAACAAAACGCTAATTAACCATTTATATTTATAAAAAATATTACCCGTTCAATTAATATTATTTGAAGTGTTCTTTGATAAGTTGAATATATTATAATTGTACAATATATGAATGTTTTTTAACCATAAAACTTGATCGTTAAGTACTGTATATATAATATATATATATATATACTCTTACCAATTTTATAAAAATTTTCAGAATTCCATAAAAATGATGCCATCATTATTATTCAAAGGACCATATTTATTGTATTTAGCATAAAAGAAGTATAATCAAATTATGGCATGGATGGCAAAAAAAAAAAAAATTTAATTGTTCGTCCTTGAAATACGCGAGTATCTCAAAGAATTAAATAAAAAAAAAAATAAACAAATAAATAAATTAGCACTTTAAATTAAAGCCATCGAGCAAAAAAGGTTATTTAATAATGAACTTTGAAAAATAACAATTTTCATTTGAATGTAATGCTTTATTTGAAATTAACGTTTTTATTCCTATAAATCAAATGGTCTCGTGAACATACTGTCACTGTAAATCATTTAACAAAATCAAATCCCATTATAATTATTATTTTTTTTTTTTATCTTTTAATTTAACCTTTGCAATCATTAAAAAAAAGTCCATGTATAATAATAATTCATGAAATGAAAATATTAAAATATGAAATTAATCTTTTTACTAGCGAAGTTAACTTTTGTTTGGATTCTTATTATCTGCGATCCATTCGTCCGAACAAATAACGTGTTTCAATATTTACAAAAAGAAAGAATAATTTGTTGCTGTCGGGTGTAAAACAATCTGATGACACGGAATGAATTATTGGTATCCAATTTAACTAACGACTTTCTTTTTTTTAAAAAACCCCAATGTCAATTACCTTATATAATCTTTGCATGGGTGGCAAGTTAAAGAAATTATTTAGATACTGTACATGAAAATCAAGCAGAAATTTCGATCATTAATATGCGCTATGAACCTGTAATAGATAACAGTGTTGTTAACTTTGGACAATGGACATTGGACAATTTTAGACAAAAAATGCTATATAAAATGTGTCTATTGTTTTTTATTATTATATGTCAATTTATAATTATAATAATAATTATTTCATAGGGGATCCCTTGAAATTGAATCCAATATAAATAAACAAGTTAGTCATATCATATCCCATATCGGTTCAAGTTCCAAAATCAGGCCAAAACTGACCCTCTGTTAACAACTTGAGTAAGAAGTTTCTCATCCCATTTGCATTCTGATCCATCTTCACTTTGCATGAATCACACCAAAAAATCTTAGAATCACCCAGTTTGTTATTGATTTGTTCACAATGCCTACATATCTTAGAAGTGTACTTCTCAATATATACCTTGCAATACTTATACTCTCTTATCTTGTACAAAAAAAACATTTGAAATCTGAAATATAACCAGATCAGCATTGTGTGGGTTGTTCTCAATCAGATCTTTCTTTTATTCTTGAGCTTTATATATAATGTTTCAAATTTAGGTAGCAAAATGATCTCGTAATTCTGATATAATCATCGGGCCAGCTGGTGATACATTTATTTATCAAATTATGAATTCATTATATGATTTGTAACATATTTTTTTTCAATTGAAATCTCTTTCTCTTGTTTGTTTTTCCCAAAGCAAAATCCTTGTCACTCTGTAATTTGTCATATTTTATGAATAATTTGAATACTTTGTCAATATCACTGTTACCCCACTTAATTAATTGACTATTAGAGTTGTAACTGATCTAAATATGTGAATACCTGGATCTAGCGAGATTATCTTTTCACAAATATCATTTTGGTTATAATAATGTTCAAAGGAATGGAAACACATAAGTAAAAATATCACAAGTGATTCATAGTTATGTTAACTATGTTATTGATCTCTGGTGGTTATTTTGAGGTATACTCTTTAGGAATATGTATTATTCTCTGATCCTATTCCAATCCCTAGTAAGGATTAAAATAGTTTGTGTTTGATTCTTTTTCGATTTGTACTTCATTCAAAAATTATTTTTATGCAACTTTTTGTTTGTTTTATATGCACTTATCAATTGTCAGATTTCATATGAATGTATCTTCTTAGGAATCACTTTTATCTATTTTCAGTTGCAAAGCACTCATTATTTAGATAGTACTTTCATATGATGCTTATGTCAATGATCCTGTCATCTTACACTATTTTAAGAACTTTATTATACATTTACCTTACTGTTTCCATCCACTTTCTTAGCTTTTCTCTTTCTTTAGGCATTGAGTAAATTCGTATTTTTCGTATTTTAATCTCTCTTTCTTATTTTCAATTCTCAGCTGATCTAAGCTCATTATGTCTTGCTATAAAGATAGTAATGATTGATAATAGGTTCTCAGCAAACTTATCACATTCAGTATCATTAATGTTAATATCTGAACTGAGTATTATGATCTTTGTATTGTGTTTACCAAAGATCCATTTGACCAGTTCAAAAGTGAAGTGGCAGAGCTGGTCTTTACGGGTAACCACAACCTTGATATCTTTTTGGTATGATCATTTCAAAATCGACGTAAAACCCTTGTATTTTTAATTAAGACCTGACCTGATATCCTTGATAAGTTCGTGGTCTGGACAGTTTTGTCTGAGGATTTTTTTTCTTTTCATTATCTTTTCTTGACCAAAGTTGGATGCAATGGATTTTATCAAAATTTTAAAGAGTAATGATTCCAAACTTCAGGAATTCTTTGATATTTTATTTAAAACAATGAATCCTAAAGAAAAAATAAAAAGATTCAGAAAACTTTGTCATATATTTTTCGGATTTTTTTGTGCTCCTCACTATTATTTTCAAAAAAAAATTTGATATGATTTACTCAAATGTGCGAAAACTGGACTTATTTATATTAAAGAATATCAAATCATTGACAATGATGTAATGATGATGATACTTAATATCATTAAAATAACTAAAAATAACAATCAGTAAAATAAATAGATTTAAATACCGTATAATCGAACCAATCAATGATCACATGATTCCGAAGTTCATCCCGACAATTACTTTATTTTAATTAAGTTTAATGTTATTTTTTTAATATAAATCTAGAATTTTATTTATTATAACAGATACAATATATAACACTTTTATGTCATGCTTCCAAATCTTGTTAAATATTTCAACTATTGAGTTAATGGATGCGGCATTTTTTCTCCTGCATTTGCCATTTGAAAAAAAAACTTACACACTTTTATATTGAGAATTTATGGATCAATGGATAACAATGGACAATGGAAACTGTAATAGACGCAGTCCATTGTTTACCAATGGTGCCAACACACTGATAGGTACAAAGAAACAAGGAAAACGAAAACTTGAAATTTATTTTTGTATATTAATTTAAGACAATTTTTATATCTATTATATATTTTTTTTTTTGTAAATAATAAATATCTTTGATTTCTAAATACAAATACTCGTAATTATTAAAAGTTTAGTATGAAAAATCGCATATAAACCTTTCTAATCTTGATCATTTCTAACCAATTTCCTAGTAATTAATTCAATAATTCACGTGTAAACGTAATGTCTGATCTGCCTATTTTTCTTATAAATAGAAACTCTGTCTAAGAAAAAAGAAAACTCATTCGAAACAGAACCGATGCCTTCTCAAGACATTCGCGTTGTTGTCGCTATAGGTCAATATATTTATGATTGTTTTCAATTAGAATTACAAGTGGAAGCTGATTATTTTTTTCCTTTTTTATTTCTTGTTTTTGGTTTTAAAAGATTTCGGTACAACATACTCGGTAAATCAATTTTATAATTCCGATATACATGACTTATTTATAATTCAAATTATCATCTTTATCGATTTATCTTAATTATTAAAATAGGGTTTCGCATATGCGCATGTAGTAAAACCTGAAACTATAATAAACGATGTCTGGCCAAGACATATAGGACAAATAAAAACGAATACAGTACTACAATATGATGATAAATTTCAAAACGTTGAATCTTGGGGATTCGCAGCATTAGCCAAAAAACCAAAACGAAAGGAAAAAAATTCATCTACTAAACCTGTTGAATTATTTAAATTACATTTGGGTGATATGCCGCAATCAGAGAAACCTTATCTTCCGCCTAATTTAGATTATTTGAAAGCTATCACTGATTTCTTTGAGGCAATGGGTAATTGAATAACTTTTTTTTATTTTGTGCTTTTTTTTTACAACCGTAATTAAAAATTTTTTTTTTTTTAAAAAATATATATATATATTAAAGGAAAGGTATATATATGTTTATATAATCTACCTTTTTTATATAGTTATGTTACTTCAATAAAAATTTTCCATGTAGCTAATTAAAGAAACTGTGACAACTCGATGGCCCGGCTTGGATTTTATGACTCAAGTGCTATTTGTTCTTTCTGTCCCCGCGGAATTTTCTGAAGAATCCAAGAGAATAATGAGAAATTGTGTCTACAATGCCAATTTAATAAGTAGAAGATATTCTTCTAGATTACAATTTACCACTGAACGTAAGAATCACTTTTTATTTTTGCTTTTCAAAGAACATTGATTTAACCTTTTGTATATATTATTTAGCTGAGGCTGCTGCCTTATATTGTATGGAAGTCATTTCAGAAAATTTTGATGAATTTATTGAAAGTGAGTGAGTGTTTCTGTTTCATAACTTTAAATTGTATTCGCAATAAAAATTGTTGTTGTTGTTACCTTAGAAACTTTCTTGATTGTTGATTGTGGTGGCGGAACCGTTGATCTGACAACTCGTAAACTATTAAGTAAATCTGAATTAGGAGAAGTTACGGTAAGATCGGGAGATTTTTGTGGAGGAAATTATGTGGACCAAGAATTTATAAATTTTCTTAAAACCAAAGTTGGAACTTCCGCAATTGATCTCTTAAAAGAAAATCTTTATGGACAATATCAATATTTGGTGCATGAATTTTGTAAAAATGTGAAATTTCCTTTTACTGGAAATATAGAAGAATTTGAAACTTATGAATTGGATATAGAGGTGATAATTTTATTTATTTGTATAATTAAATTTTTTTCAAAATCATTTATTAATTTTTTTTTTTTTTTTTTTTTTTTTTTAGCAAATATGTCCAGCAATGATACAATACATTACTGGACCAGAAAGGGATACCATGAAGGATATGGAATGGATTATTGAAATTGATTTTGAAGATGTTAAAAATATGTTTGATAAAGTTATTGCTAGAATTATTGGATTAATACGTGGACAACTTTATGGTGATAAATCATGTTCAACAATCTTTTTGGTTGGAGGGTTTAGTGAATCAAAATATCTACAAAGAAGGATCAAACAAGAATTTCAAGGGGTTAAACATATTTCGGTACCTCGTCAACCGATTGCAGCTGTTATGCGTGGAGCAGTTAAATATGGGATTAACAGAGGACACATTAAAAATAGAGTTTTGAAATACAATTATGGAATGAATGGTCTTAGAACATGTGAAGCTAGAGATCCAGCAAATAAAATGAGATTAAGCGGGCTTGTTTTATATTTTAAAATATTAGCAAAAAAGGGAACGGTTATGGGACTCAATGAAACATTTTCTGAATCATGCATGCCAGAGAACAGGTATCTCTAAAAAATATATATATATATATATTAATTCACTTAAATTTTGATTTTGATTTTATTTTATTTTTATTAAATAAAAATAAACATTGCAGTGATCAAGCAACAATGCGTTTCCAAATATTAATTTCCAAAGATGATGATGTAAAATATTGTGAAGAAGAAAGTGTGAAGAAATTAGGTGAGTTTGTTGTTGAATTACCTAATACCCACCTTGAAAAACCTAAGCAAGTTGATTTTGAACTATGCTTTGCCGAAATGGAAATCAAAGCATATGCGAGGAATAAATACAATAACACGGAATATAATATTACTTGCGATTTGGAATTTTAGTTAAAATAAGTTTTGATGTCTTTCTTGACTCGAGTTTGCGGATTGGATTTTACATTTAATAATTAATTGATTCCTGCCGAAATTATAGTTTATTTTGTTCCAGGAAAAAAAAGAATTATAGATAAGAAATGAAGTTTTGAATCTAGAATATATCAATACTTAAAAAGACAAAAATTAAATATAAACGAAATTATATATATATGCATTATCATTAATTTGTTTAAGGAAACGCGTTCATGAAAATAAATATATATAAAGTTCCTAAATTTATTAAAACATTAATATGAGATTATACATGTAAAGCTCTCATTTGCTGTTTTTCCCTCCAACCTTTTCCTTTAAAGTATACTAAAACTATAAGGCCGGTACTTAATAAGTTGATTGAGGATAAAATAGTAAATAACCAACCAACACCTATGGCATCTTTCAATGGAACGGTAATAGTAATATAAATAGTAGCCATTATACAAGGAACAAATTCACTTAGTGCGATAGCCGAAGCACTTAATTCTGGATATGAATCGACTAAATAAGTTATCGTCGAATTCGAAACAAATAATGATCCAAATCCACCTAAAAAAAAAAAAATTTTTTTTAAAAAAGATTAATCCAACGTTACATTTCTCAACATTTTAAATACAAATTTACCTAAAAACATGGAAATGATAGGAAAGATCAAATGAGCTTTATACTCGAGTGTCCATCCAAAAACAACAAATGTAACGGGTATTAAAACGCATCCAAACCAAATGCTATTCAATCTAATTTCCGGATAACTAAACCCATTGTGCGCTACTTTGTATTTGTTCAACACATAATCGGAATAACGTCCACCGATAACGCTACCAATTAAATATCCTATACCTGGCGCAAGAAACGTCAATCCAATAAATGAATATGATAATTGATATGACTCGTAGAATATTATTGGTATAATGACGTTTTGTACGTACATGAATGCCCAGATTGTACTCATATAAAAGATTTTTAATGATACGTTCGGTAAAGCTAAAAGCTTAATAGGCGTTAATGGATTAAATTTTTTAAAGTTTTGCATAATAGGTTGAGAGGGTGCTGTTGGTTGGGTCAGATTAGCGTGGTCATGACGATATGTTTCGGGAAGAAAAAAGAATATCAACGGAAGAAGAATACATCCAAATATTGCTAAAAACCAAAATATCCACGTAAATCCTAGACGTTCTGCGAGAAATCCACCAATTATCGGACCTCCCAAATCTCCAATATAAAATCCAAGATACAAAATTCCATACGCCCATCCTCTCTCTATGATTAAAAAAAAGTAAATTTAAAGACGATTGTATGTGAGAAGATGAAAAAAGCATATGAATGCAAGAAGGATACCCGTTGGAATGTAAATATCACTTATAACTCCTGCGCCGAGACATTGAGTTGCGGACGAACCACATGCTTGTATGGCTCGCATCGTAATTAATACCCAAATATTCTTTACTAGTACGCATATAACGCTTGGAATCGTGAAAAGCAACAAAGAAACCAAATAAACGTGACGTCTGTTCCCATAAGTATCTGAGAAAGATGCAACGAAAAGCGGCTGTCAAATTTTTTAAAATATTTTTTATTTGAATGAGCATAACCAAGATAAAATAAATGTTAAGGGTATGATAACGAATAAGCACTTACTGCGGTACCCGTAAAGAATATGAATACGCTTACTACGAAAATTAAAATTAATGAATTAGTCGTCATAATCATCCTGTAAAATGTCATGTGCTTATATTTTCGCCTTACTTGATACGTTAACGATAAATTCTGTGGTTTTAAAATATTCACGTATAGCTATAATGGCGGGATAGAAAATCCTTGAAAAAGAACAAACAACAATTAAAACCAATTTCGATGATTCATCTTAATCAATACAACAACTTAAATGTATTACGTGCTAGACATTGGAGAAATCATCGAAGCGAGGGAGATAATCAAAAGAATTATAGATTTCTTTCCTTCGGGCCAATTTTTTGGATCATGTGATGGCAAGGTTGGTTCCGTTAAAGTTTCCTTTTTCGAATCCGGAAAGATTTCCTGCCTTTTTTTGATAGCATTTTCTAGATACAATTTAGTATCTCCATCGGTCGTTTCTTCGATCACGTTCTCAATTTCTAGTGAAGTTGACTGTCGTTTAGGTTTGATTTCCATTATGCTTTCTATGAAAAAAAAAAAATCAATTTTCACTTTTTTTTTTAATATTTTTAATTACTAATTGGGGTATTACAATGATCTTATTCTTTTTATAAATGCCATTTTTAAGCCATGTCACATCATACTAAATTAGGGGGTCAAACGAATCAGCCGATTCTAATTTCAGGCAGAACCGTTTACCAATTTTAAATATTGAAGCGATTAGAGCCGGGATTCTTTGCTGTCAAAATACAATTTTGGTTAATAAATTACAAACGATAATAAAAAATTATTTATTTATTCTTTGATCGATTCACTATAAATTATCCTCAGAGAAAACAGAATTTACAATTTTATTGTATGTTGGACAGAAAATTTCCTTTTATGCATATATAATGAATTATAATTTTTAATTTGCATGTCAAGTCACGTTGCAAGGTTTATATTGGATGGATTTAAAAAGGTCAAGAATTAAAATTTCGCCAATCAAATGCACATTATATAAATCATGTGCGCAAAATTAGAAAGTACCATTCTCATTGATTTTAAATCTTTAGTTGTTGTTCTTTACGTAAGGAAAGATAATCTTTTTTTTTTGATTATGCACGGTCTAAGCCGAAAGTTATAGAACGAGCAAAAGAATGATTCTTTGTAATTGCAGATTATAACTCAAAGTGTAAAAGAGATGACACCAACTTTTATATCATCAAATGTTCATGGGAAAAAAAAACCTGTTTGGAGGATTCGGGGAGTAATGTGAACGGAATAATTATTTAACAATTCCTGTCAAAAAAATTTTTACTCCTTTTTTTTGGTTAATAAATAACCAAAAAAGAATAAACCAGATTTTTTCAATCCTTAAATCACGAGAATAACAATTTTTTCATTAAATTATATGCACCGGAAAAACAATTGTTTATTTAAAACAAATTTTTTTCAGATGATGATCGAGTGATAAGGACTTTCTACAAGTGGCGAAGTAATTAAAAAAACATGTTATTTACTGATTTGTCTTTTATGCTAAAGAAAACAAACACAACGATCTGCCACACAAGCGCCACAAAAAGAATTAAAATTTTAAGTTCTGTTGCATAACCATGACAATGACCCACATGAGAGTTTTCACATTCACATTCATTTCTGTACGGAAATACCATACCATCAAATTATTATTTTTTATTTTTTTCCCCAAATTAATGACCCAAATGAAATGACCAAATGTTTAAATGTTTGATTACCCGTAATCCCAAAGAAATAAATGATGTACTTGACTACCAGAATATAAAAACAATTTACAAATATAATATTTTTAAAAAGAAAAATTATTTACAAAAAAATTTTTCGAGTGCCCTCAAAATAGAAAAATAGAAAGAGAACATGACTCATAACGACTTAAAAAATTTTTTTTCATTACAAATAAAATAATTAAATAATATTTATATATTAAAATGAAAAAATGAAAAGAAAATGAAAGAAAATAGAAATTATTAAAAAAGAAAAAAAAAAATATTTTACACATTAAATTTGACCCCCTTTTTTTTGGTTTTTTTTTTTTTAATTTTTTTTGTGCTTGTTAAAGAAATGCATATGAGAAAAATATAAAATGAAAATGTTTATAAAGTAAGAAGCATATATGCTTCAAAGCTTAGAGATCCATCCTTCACTCGGTCCACATGAGCGAAGAAAGTTGAGAAAGTTGAGACTTGGAAAATCCAACCTTCGTAATGGCAATCTAAATTTGGAAGAAGGAAAGAAAATTAGTTTCGTTTCTTTCACGTGACTTTATAAAACCAAAGTATACTTACGAAATTGGAAATCAAATCGAGGCTGATTGGATTCTTTTTAACTTTTTCTGATGAAATGTTTTCAATTTCTTCGGATTTTTCAGATATTACTTCAATTTTCTCTTTAATAGGTGATTCAACGAGTTTAGGAGGAGCGACAATAGCTGCAGTTGATTTTTTAACAACAAAAACGAAATTTTTCTCCTCAACAGAAGCATATTGCGGTTGGCGAATAACGATACAATTCTTTTCTTGTTCTTTTGCTAAATGAGCTTTCAATGATGCAACGGTTGTGCTAGTGTTATTAATAAGTAACTTTTCGTTATTGATGTTAGTTGTGTCGGAAGGAGAAGCGGAGAATGATGGAGAGGCTTGTGCACTATAATCTATCTTTGCTTCACATAATTTTGGATTAAAGTTGAGTAGCTTCGGAGGAAGTGATTGTAACATTTGATTCGTTTGAGAATACATCCAAAACCGCTTTTTTTGTAGTCGTGAGGATGAGGAGGAGCCTGAGGACGAGGTAGAAGAAGAACCAGAATCGAGAAGTTGTGTATGAACTTGAGATGGTGAGGAGACGTATTCTTTATAGTCTTTTAAGAATTGCAAGGCAATGGGAGATAATTCTTCATCGTCAGAATCCTCATCGTCTAATTCTTGTACTTCGGATTGTATTATTTCCGCCAAACAATCCAAATAATCATTTATATCATGATATAATTGTTTTGCTTTATTTATGTCGTCGCCAGAAGTTGGTTTACTTTGTGTAGTAGGCATCCTTACTTTTCTTTTATATGGTAGGACAAAGAGATTTTATCGTTCTACGTGCTTGCGAGACGCGAAAACCCAAAGGTCAATAAAGTAAACTATATAAATATTTAAAACATTAATAAAGGTTAACCTATCTTTTCATTATCTTTTGGTTAATTCAAAATTTATAATTCATTAAAACAAGAAAAAAACAAAAGAAAAGGAAAGCGTGTTGAAAGTTTGGGATAAAAAATGGGTAAATGGATTTCTAACACAAAACTATAGTTTATTTAAGGTGAGGAAGATAAGAAAAATCCCTCGGAAAAAAAAAAGAATTTTTTGCACCTTGAATTACCTTCTTATATAAGAAATTTTAACATTCACTGAAATCAAGATTTATTTTTGGGGAGCGGAGGAATGCTTTGTTATTTTGTGTATTTGTTTGTTTGTTTATGTTTGTGTTTATGATATTAAACTTTGAGGCGCAGTAAAGTATGTGGCGTTTATCAAATTATCAACCGAAGATGGGTCGTGTTTCTTTCTTCGTTTGTCCAATTTGAACACAGATTTTTTTTTCGAAGAAAAATTTTTTTCGCGTTATTAGATTTTTAACTTAGTAAGAAAGGATTAACAGGGATGAATTATAATTTTAACAGGTTTGGTTGATTTTATGGAATAGCAAGAGAAAATTTTGATTTTTACAGAGTTGACTAACTAATCTTGTTCAATATGGGAGAAAAGAAAAGAAAAAAAATGATAAAATTTCGAAAAAAAAACTGGTTTTATATAAAATTCACCCACCGATAAGACCCCTATTTACATTACCTGTTATGTATGTCTTCTGATTTATGAATTTTTATTTAGGAATATCTTCGGAGGCAACTAAGTTACCTATTCAGTAAAAGGTTGATAAAAATAAATTATTGAGAAGAGAGGGTTAACTAAATTCGTGGTCATAGAAGGCTTTGTTCATTTCATCTATTTACTCCTGCATAAGATAATTCGTTGAAACTTGTAATTGTAAAAAAACATTGTGTTATGATTTCAGGTAAAGTACACACAAAACCTATAGATAAGAAATTCCATTGTTTTTATAAGTCTATTCTTTTCAATCTCGGATGTTTTGCCGAATATAGACCATAAGATTTTACATTAATTTTTTTCTTTCTTTCTTTTATTTTATTAAATCCACGCGACAAATGCGGAAATTATGTCGTGTCACCTATGATAGGCCGATCCACTTTATGAAAATCCGGTAAATCATGATTAAAGTTTTTGAATTTCGGCTAAGTGAATTAGCCAAATAATCGATTCTCTAAATAGGTTCATTCAATTTTTCGCTTTCTCTTTTATATTATAGTTGATTCCTTTGATTTTTAAAGATCTTTTTTTATTATTATGAATAGGGGTGAAAGGAAGTGATTTAGGTAAAATCAAATTTGCCTCAATTGAGAGAGATTTCAATAATTTTAATTTAATTTATTTTAAATTTTCATTTGTATTCTAGTGAAAGATGCTTCTATCTAGATGATTTTCATGGCACATCATCCTCCTTGATCGTTTCAAATTTTTACTTTCTTCAGTATCATGATTAAGACGATTCTTTTCGGTAATTAAATACGTTAAAAAATCATTTGTGACACATCCTTTCAAAATTTCCTTTTTGTACGATTTATCGAGATATTGCGCAATTTTTTTTAAAAAAAAAAGTGGTGGGGCGAGTGCGTTTTAGTCTAAACCAAATGTAAGAAAGTACAAAAAAAAATTTGGAGGGAATTATTCGGATGCAATCAAAACTTTATCTGTTTTAAAATGCATCATAGCTGCACGCTACGACATTCGTCGTTGGTTAAATTACTAAATTCGTAAATCTATTTTAAATTTTTATCATACCATATCTATGATTTCACGATTATTCATGCGGAATCACAATCAATATTTTATTGGGTATTTCCATGTTTCGATTAATGTGCATGTGTTGTATTTTTTCTTTCTTTCAATTCTTTTCACAATCGTAAATGACAATAATGAAAAAATTTTTTACCTCAAATAAATCTCTTTGTCTCACTTAGTCTCGTTCTTTATTTGAAAATTGCCCTTTCAAAGTACGTTAGGCGCACCTTTAATTACTTTATTTGGATTGGCGTAGTTTCATAAGTTTCATAGCTAGTGTTCGACGTGTAACCATTTTAAATGCAAATCATGTTTAAAGTTGCGCGTGTACAAGGATTAATTTTAAAATTTTATATTATTGATAAATTTGTTCTTATTGAAATACCAAAAATGAAAAAAGATCGTAAGGCTACATTCTATGATTTGGTTCCATAATTGTGACTCTACAACTAATGCAACCCCAACGTAACCCCGCTTTTTTTTTTTTTTTTTTATCTCTTTTAAAATTTTTTTGGGGGGAATAGTCATGGGATGTTCAAAAATTCAATTTACACGTATATTCGTTTCGTTTTTCGATTTATAATTCTCGTGTTGTTTATCATGAGATGAGATGTGACTGATATCCAGTTCTTTTTTGGATGTGCTGCGCCTCAAGTACGTCAGTGCGCACATTTCCATTTTTATAACGTAACTGACTAACCGATATTCGTATTTGCATTTTTAATTTGACCATATTCTAGGTTCCTAAGCACTTTATGTAATAATGCTATGCAACGAAGATAAGCCCGATAAAACGGTTACTCTGCACCTTGTGCCTTGTACTTTGCCACCTTAGTGCAATATAACCCGAAAAAATTCATGGAGTTCGAGAATTCATTCTTTTCCATCTAATATTGAGTGCATGAGAACCCCGAAAATGTGGGAAAGTTTAATTATGGCTAGCAAAAAAAAAAACCGCATCATCAATTAAAATGAATTATGGGCGCACAAATTTTATTAGAATCAAGCAGTTAATCGATTAGTACAGGTTGATTTAACCTTCTTTTGTTTAGTGGGTGTTTTTGTTTCCACGTTAGGAGAAAATGATTGTTCACGTGATTCATCATGCATGACGGTCTGATGACTTTAAAGTGGTGGAGCAAAACCAGGGGAATTTGGTAAGCAAAGGCACATTATCCAAAAGTGGAATTATTAGATTTTTTTATTTTATTTATTTTTTTTTTTTGACTCGTAAAACATTATTATATTAGCAAATGAATAAAACTGTTCATATTGAAATGTGAAATCAATGGTATAATAAAGAAAGATAAAATACTAAGATGATTTGAAGTTTATGAATCGGTATATCAGAAAATAAGGAAATTTGGTATTGGTTTGTCGCGAATTTACTGGTAACACAATTGAACTTTAGAAGTACATGTAATATTGCGAAATTTGAGAATAAAATGATCGGAATTAATTATATTGAAGAAAAAAAAAACAAAAGCAGATTTCCCACAAAGGTTAATGATCATCGATGTTATGTTATTTTATTTTACGCAGTAATTTAATTTGCAAATTTTACGGTTCCTTTTTATTTCGGAAACAAAAACCATACTTTTTTTGAGAAAAACGTATTTAGCAATTAACGCCAAGACCTCCCATTTCCTTATATCCAACGCAGTAAGGCACACAAGTTTCCCTTAAAAATTTCTCAATAAAGTCAACAACATCAAATGACCATCTTTACATTGCATGAATCTTATGAAAAAGTCCATATAAAAACTTTTTGGCTGTTATTTTAAATTTTCTTTTGTCGTTTTAGATGGAATTTTATTAAAGTTCAACGCGAAAATCTGCATCTTTTTACTTTTTCAAAACAATAACACGTTATGTAATCTCTAGGCGCAGAAATGTTCATTTTCTTATTATAAATAATGAAAATGTGTTGTCCAAAAAAAATTAAAAAGAAAGAAAAAATAAAATGACTGTCGACATCTCTGATTTTTCTATTGGTCATTTATCTACCTCCTCATCCAATACCGAATTCAATGAGTCTTTAAATGACGACTTCCTCCCTTTTGAAAACGACAAATCACTTCCAAAAAAATCTTTTACCTTAGAGCAAGAGAATTCGGAATCTAATTCGTTTGAAAAAATTTCGTATATTTCTGACACCGAACAAAACTTGGATTCTATTAAAACCTCCCAACAAGTTCCTGAGTCTGAGGCCTCCAACTCGGATAAACAAAAATGTGTCTACAAAAAGAAAAAAGATGAGGAAGATGGTTACTTTTTTTTCGGTTACGTTCCAAACTATACTATTCCAATTATCGGGATTCAAATGTCTTATCCCATTGATGTTATTGGCAGCTACTCTAAGTGAGAGTTTTTTTTTATTACAAGTTCTCTCTGTTTTTTTTTTAAAAAAAAAATATTAATTTATTATGTTTATTAAATATATATATATATATTTATTTATTATTAAGATATTACATCTTTTCAAGACTTGGATTTAAAGAGGGCGGCATTACTAAAAAATCCTTCGCTTCAATTTTACAAGGCTTTATTTATGGTGGGCAAATCCCAAAGAATAGTATTTTCGCATACTTACAATCCTTTAGCACGAAGAAAAAGTAATACAAGTATATCATTCATTCTTTTTTTTTATTTTAAACCTTTTTAAAATATCTTATTAGGAATGTTTTTATTTACAAAATTTCAACTTTTATTACATTATTATTATTTCTTTATAAAAAAATTTCAATCAAGTTCGGTTTAAATTTTACATGATGATAACTGTTTGGTCGAAACTTTATTTTTTGTTTAAATAAACTAAATAATCTTGATTTGGAATAAAAGTTATTTATTGAACATTTTTAATTGATTACTAATAACGGTTCCCGAAGTTATTTATAAAATTTCATTTTCCAATATGGATTCTGAAGAAAGTCCTCAATCTTTTGGTTAGTTCAACGGTTATAAAACTGTAAAAGAGGAAATTGAAATTTTAATTGTATGTTGTCGTTGACAAAGTCATCACTTTGACTCAAAATTTAACTTTTGAAAGTATAGGAATATTCACAACATTAATTTAATTTATTTGTTAAATCGTGGAGAAATTTACTGAAATTTGAATTTGTTTTTATGAGATCTTAAATCCTATCGCTTCTTCTGGGAAACATTGGAAATGTAATAATGATATCATGCTTTATAATTTTGAGAAATTTGATTACATTTAGAAAAGGAACATTGTGGACTGACAAAAACATATCAATTTAAAAAAAAAATAATATACATGTATTATTGAAATATTATACTTTTTTAATGGAGATCGAAGAACGTAAAACTATTTTTTTTTTATGTGCCATAATATTGATGTGTTATAATGTTAGATCGCTTCTAAATAAACATATGTTTTAAAGATAAGGTTTAAAATATGCGTTTCAAATATATTCATTATAAATTAATTATTTAAGAGCATCACTTAAATTTAAAGAATGGAAGCGTAAAAAATAATTATTTAGATTTTATTTTAAATTTCGAAAAATAACGTCAATATATACAGTATGTCTGATTTGAGTAGATAACGTAATAGATTTTTTTATTAATATTTTGCATTAGAACAAATTTGCGATAATGATAGGTTTGCATGTATCACTAAGTCACAACCAAGTTTTAGGAACGTTAAAAATCTATTAATGAGATCGAGGTTCACAAAGTCATTTAATAAATCCAACGGAATGTTGAAGTTATTCAATTCTATACTATAAAATGTTCTATTACGAGAACGGATTCATCAACTGCCGTTAGATAATTTATAGTAATAACTTCTCGTTGATTTTTATTTTTAATTGGTTGAAATCGATTTTCATCAATTAATATATACTCCACTTTTCCTCTTTGTCTGAAAAGGATATTAATGAACCTTGCAAATATAACTTTTAAGAGCAAAATCGAAATTTCATATTTATCGATAAATATTTACATGGTAAAATTTTTTATAAAAATCCCAAACAAACAATCCCCTTTCACACCACCCGCTATAATATATAAAGGATTACCAAGATGGTAAAAACGACCTCTATCGAAAGGTTAAAGCAAGATTATCTATTATAAAAAAAAAAAAAAAATAATGTAAAAGTTAGCAGGGAGTGACACACTCGCATTCCATGTCTAGGGAAGCAAATTCCTTTAAGCGACTATTCCTTGAGCCTCGCTATGCTAACAATCTTGTAACCTGTATCATTAAAACTTTGGTAAAACAGGGAGCGCAGTTTACCTTGTTAAAGATCTTTGTCAGCCTATAGCCATCATCTCCCTCCATAAGAGGGTGTCTAAACACTCACAAGAGTGAATGCAGCAAACAAATGAATTCTGTTCTTATTTATATTAAAAAAGTGAAAAATCTGAAATTGTGGGATTCAAAGATCTTCATGATAAACACTAATTATGGAAATATATGGTGTTGATCTATTTATATATATTTTTAGTCCCTTCGTAATCCTATTTTGGTAATTGAAATCACTATCAAAGCTTTTTATATGTTTACTACCTGTCGAAACATTTTGCTAAACCTCGGGTTTATGCCATACAACCTTAACTTGACAATTATTATTAGCAATGCATTTGATTGGTGGATTTTACTAAGAAGTAGCAAAATATGCATTGTTTACCATGATTCCCCGTGATGTGCTGTTGCAAATTACTTACTCCACGGCCAAAGAATGATGTGACCGTGTAATTCTTTACACAATTATGCCAAGCCTATAAAAGAATAAAATTTCAAATGTTGCCAAGGATTCTGTGTAAAGATAAAACTTTCCTGTCATATTTGGAAGGAGCCAGTAATTCTCTATTCCACTCTTAAGGTTCCGCCTCGTATTAGGCATAAACGACCTTCTATTAAAATTTCCAGAAGGCAGAAAGACTCATCACGTAATTTCGATGCTTTTCGTCAACTTCATTATATTTATTATCTTTATTAATTTCAACTTTGTAATATACAGATAAAATTTGTTTGAAACGGAGCCATACTTTTTTTTTTTTAATATTGTTTACTATATTATTTACAATAAATCAAATTTACATGGACTAATCGGATTTTTTTTATATATTACATTCCAACATAAACAGTAAATAAATATCAAATTTGAAATTTGTGAATAATTTATTTTTAATGGATCATAGATTTCAATGCTGTAAATAAATCAATCCAGATAATGAACTTTGATAAGGTCTAAACGTTTTCTACCAGATCCCGTGGGTCATTTGGTTTTACCAATTTCTACATTAATTAATCAGTTTGAAAAATATATTCATCCAAGATGACGCCAGTCTTAAAGCGCAAAAAGGTATGTTGATTTCAAAACTAGCAAATAAACATCGAGAAGAAAATAGAAGGCTTACATCGCTTCATTCCACTTGGAATTCGGATGTATGTTTTCGGTTTTCCACCAAAGCTGTCGGTATTGTTCGGTTCAGTTCATCGGTCTCAGAGACACTAAGATGGGTTAAGGTTTTCACTAGCTGGTTTCAAAATTCTGCTTTTTTAAAAAAATAAAAATAAAGAAATTCGGACACCCTCTCAAGGTTATATATATGGGGCCTTTGCAATAGAAAGGGGGGAAACTACCGGAAAAATCAAAAATGAGTTAATGCTAAATTTGAATATATTTCAGCCTAAAAATCATATTTGGCATATAAAAGTAAAATTAATTTTTCCCGGCAGTTTCCCCCCTTTCTATTGCAAAGGTCCCATATATACTACGTGAAATATCGTTTGTTTATATTTCCATCACAAAAGAATTATTATATTGCCGGTTGTTCCAGATTTCCAGATCAGAATATGTTAAAGGCAAATGGATTAAAAAATTCAATATAAGATCAAAAGACATTCAAAATAAATACAAAACTATATACATTATTGGTGGATAAAGGACGAAAATCACCAAATTTTTAAAATATAAAAAAAGAATTTTTTTTTATAGTGATTTGGTGTAGGTATGTATAGTCAGTTAGTATGATCAAATATTATACAGAGATATCCATAAAAAGGATGTGCAGGCCATAATCTTTTTTTTTGTTTTTGTTTTTGTTGGCATTGACCATTTCACTCGAGACCTTGCTTATAAAAAAAAAATTCCTAAAAATAAAATCATGCTTAAATTTATATTTTCTTTTATCAACAAGAACCTAACAAAACTTATTTGTCAAGACAGTCCTATGCAAACGTATAATTTTCAGTGGTCTGGGTTATTGCTCCGCAAATCCGCAGATCATACTATCTAATCTTATTTCTAACCGAAATAGGAAAAATGATGATGATGTATTACGTGAGCTATGATTTTTAATGTCCCGTCAAGGACAAAAAAAACTTTAGATTGACTCGATTCATCAAAATTGGACAATATTTGTCTCGGAACCAAAAGAATTCACTGTCCCCATCCCCCACTCCCATTAAGTTGTTATTATAAAATGTGTACATTAAATACATTAAATCAAAACTTTTTTTGTGAGCAGGCGAAAAACAGATAACTATAATATATAAATTTTTTGGAAAAGAAAATTGATTTTTTTAATAAGTTTTTTATGTAACTTCACAAATAATAAATTATATTTTATAAAAAAAAAAAAAAAAAAATCATAATGCAATAAAATGAATGTAAAATAAATGTTTAAAATAGGGTAAATGAAATTAGATATTTTTTTCTTTTAAAAAAAAAAAGTCAGGCATACACTAATGATTATACAATATTTTCGTTTATAATCCTAAATTAACAAGTTTAAAATTATATTTCAACAAAAAGGTTATACTATATAATTCATAATAAATAAAATAATTATTATATTTATAAATAATGTATATATATATTTTTTCTAATTAATTCGTTTCCAATTGAAATTTTTTTTTCCGATTTAACTTTCAAATTGAATCTATTATTATATTAGAATTCCAAAATAAAGGTGCTTTCATAAATTTGACCAGTTCTCTTGTTGATGGCGGTAGCTTTAACTTCCATAGTACCAAAAGTTAAAGTGAATTCAACTAGTCTATTTTTACCACGTTGGGGATCAGGTAAATCTATTTTCATTTTTCCTAGCATTTTCATACCGTCTTCGTCACAATATTTAGAATTATTATCCGGTGTAATAAAGATATTAAAGGTCATATCGGTTTGATTTGGAACTACAGGACCAGCTGTGTAATAAAATTTCTGATCCACTGCAACTTCAACACCTCTTAATGCCAATCGATGGAATTTAAATATACGTCCTGAAGGAGTTCTACGTTCTGGTGGATCACCCTTCTCCCATTTAGCACTAACTTCAACTCCGTAACAGAATTTCAACACACGTGTTTGTACAATCTCCATATTCAACCCGTATTCCAGAGCACCTCTTTCAACAGCAGCAATCGGATGTTTTGGTACAGCGATGGTCGATACTTGATTCATAAATTGTCTTCGGATTTGTGATTGTAAATATTGAGATTCACTAAACCCGCCCACCAAAAACATTGCGCTACATCTTCGTTCAGTTGACGCCAATTGTCTTGTAATCAATTCGATAATCTTATTAACAACAGGGTCAAACATTTCTTTTACATTCAAGAAATCCAATTCAATCAACCATTCGGCTTCTTCCATTTGTTCTTTTGCATGTCCTGTAACATATTCCATTAATGCTGGACACACTCTTTCAATATCCAATTCTTTGGTGACGTATTCATTTGGATTTCCGTTAAATGCAAATTTCACTCGTGAACAAAACTGTTGTACTAAATATTGCATTTGCCCGTAATGATTTTCTTTTAATTTTTTCATTGCTGCATATCCTAATTTCCTCCCGAGGAATCTTAAAAATTCCCGATCTACATAAGAACTACCACATAAGTCTCCACTACGTTCGGTAATTTCACTCAATTTCATTCCAGGTAATAAAGTTCTGGTTGTTAAATCTACTGTACCACCACCACAGTCAACAATCATAAATGATGCTGATGCGTGAAAAAAAAGAAAGTTGTATTAATATTAAATAGAGATATATGTGTGCCGCGCATAAATGAAAATTATACATATTTACATCCTACGGATAAGTGATGTTCCGTTAAACTTTTCATGCAATATACAGCAGCTGCTTCGGCTGGAAAAAAAAAAAAGTTATGCTTAAAATTTTTGATTAAGAAATTTCGATTTGTTATTAATTATAGTAAATTTAACATACGTTCAGTTGTGAATTCCAAATTTTCAGATTGTCTAGTTTCCAAGTAGCCCGCATTGAACATACATTCTCTCATTATGGCTTTGGCATCATGATGCCTATAAAAGGGGCAAACTCCAAGTTAATTATGAATGATAAGATGCTAAAGGAAATTTTAAGAAAAATAATGATTACCATTCTGAAGGTACCGATAGTACGAATCGTACTTGTTGAGGATACCTTATACCCGGCCATCGAGAGTTAAGTGTTTCCACAATTAACTAAAATTTGATAAATTCATACAAAAATTTGCAAATTTCTTATAAGTGACATCATTTTTCTAATCGCCTTATAAAAGTAAAATGATCTTACTTTATTCATTTCATGTAGATAATCAGTGATTGCTCTTCTGGGATCTAATCCATGAGGAAGCGGAGGCTTTTCATCATCCCTTACATTCGCCAAATGTAATTTAAACAATTCCACCGGTTTGGATCGTGGTTTATTCTGAAGGCGCTTTTTCTTTGGTGGTTCTTGAGCCAAAGCGGGATACCCCCATGCTACCAATTGTAAATTATCATCATATGCCAGTACCGTATTGGTTTTGAAAACCCCTGTTTGCTCTGGCCTATTATTTAAATATGATATTATTTAAAAGGATAAGAAAATTTGAAAGAGTCTACAGACGGTTTAATATAACCGCTTTACTAAAGCCTCGTACTCTAAGTTTCCAATTCTGTCAAAAGGAATTTACTCGACTTATAAAATTCTTACCACTACAAAAAAATTTTTTTTTTAAAAAAAAAATGTAAATAAAGATATAATCACTGATTTCAAATTTAAGGCTGAACTTACTGTGTCGTTGGTGATGATTTCTGGATTGATCTTGTTTGAATATGCAAATCCTAATTAAAATTTCAAAAAAGCAATTTTCTAGCATCGATTCAATTGATAGAAGAAAATTAAGATGATTAAAATGTGAATTTTTTATACCTGAAAATGTTGTACCAAAGTCTGAGAAAGATAATGGGCGTAGTAAAATGGTTAATATAAGAGCATAAAACGATTAACGTTACATCGAGAACATACCAATAGATACAACAACCCGAATATCTCTTGCCATAACTATTTAATCGTTAAAGTTTATAGTTGTTTTTCTATAGACCGAGTTGTTAAATTAAAAATAAATATTATTTTTCTTTCTTTGGGAGTAAGGCATATGTGAAAAAAATAATAAGTAAAGTTTTGTTAATTACTTTACTAAAAAAAAAAAAATGGATTTGAAAAGTTCAAGGCTTTTTATTAAAGGTATATATATATATATATATTGGTTGTTTAAAATTTGCTTTACCACAAACAATTCCTCAAAAATTATTTGTTCTTTAAAAAGTAAATATAAAGAAAGTTGTTAAACAAGCAAAAAAAGAAATGGATTTTAACAGATTCAAAAAAATTTTATTTAAATAAAAAAAAGTAGTGCAACTATAAAAAAAACCCTTTGCTTTTCATATTTTCGAGCACCTACCGTGTGAGCTGCAAAAATTTATTAATAGTTTCTATGAACCCCTTGTGTGTAGTTTAATTGTTATATTTTTATGTTAAGAATCTAATAAATGGATATGATTCTTCCTTATTTTTCTTTTTTTTCTTTTCTTTTTTTAAAAAAAAAGCTAAAAAAAAAAAAAAAGCGAGATGAAACCTTTTGACGAAATCATAAAAAAAAAATATATATAATTAAAAATGTATCGTATCACATTCACATTCCTTTTCCACATTTAACACATTTACCATGTTTCATCCCAAAATTATTATAGTCTTTTATCTTGAATTTAGTTCAAAAAAAACGTAAATGTGTTACAAAAGGTTGAAACTAACCAAAAACGCCATCTCATTTTCGATCAGATAACAAATTTGCGTTGAAAAAGTTTTTATTTAGCCGGATCTATTTTTGACTCATTTTTTCAATTTTTTTTAAGAAATGTGCAAATAATTTTGTGTAATCAACAAACCTATTATATGGTTTTCCTTTATTTTTCAATTCTTTGTTTCTCCAACACAATTCCTTTAAAAGGAATCATGGTTTCGCGAGGAAACGAATAAGAATCTGAAAAAGGAATTGAATAATATATGACAAATTTATCTATAAGGCGTACACGGAGTTAATTTCCCTATTGTAAATTTATTAACAAATTTGGAAATTAAACAATGAGAATGAAATTGAAATTATCTATCTTTCAATGGAAAATTACAGAAAACCTTCGAAAATTTTTTTCTCCAATAATTTACAAGTGATATAAATTAAAAGAAATTATGTGATTTAATGTGATAATTTGAAAAAGGTAAAAAAAAAATTTATTTTTGTTATTTTTGCCTCGGAAATTGTGACAGTAAACTTTTTAATGCCATTATATACGATAATTTTATATTTTTTAACTTAAATGAGTTTATGATAGCTATGCCTACAGATCCTACAATTTCAAGTGGTAGACAATCCCAAGCAATTCAAGAACATGATAGTAACGCTGTAGCACCACCACCTCCCACGCGAAAACGAAAAGCAGACCTTAACAAGTACAAAGGTTCGTCCTGTCAATAATCCGAAAAAAATTTTTTAAAATCCCCGAATTTCAAATTTTAAAAATTATCAACCTTTAAATAATAGGACAAGCAAATTCTAATGATTCAAGTCGACAACAAATCAATGAAGATAATGAATTACTTCAAAGGCCTCCTGAAACTTTAGATTCAGGCAGCATCCAACGTTTACAAGGTTTAACTTTAAAATATAAACAATGGTTTGAAAAGGTTGAGCAAGAAAAAGGAACTTTAATTAATCAAAGCCATGATTTGCAATTAAGATATGATGAAGTTCAAGGGAAAAGCGAATCAGAGAAAAAACGTTGGCAACAGAGAGCGCATAATTCGGATATAGAAGTATCAAATTTAAAGAAACAATTAGCGGAATTAAAGAATGAAGCTTCAATGTATCAGAGTGCACTTGGTAAAGCCACAAATGTAAGGTGGGGAGATGAGGATAGTAATAACCTTGTACAGTTAACAAAAGTTATTAGAGAAATCGTTAATTCACTTACGGAAATTACTACAGTAAAAGGAAGAGATATTACGATTGATGACGATGCTACGAATGAATTATTTCAAAAATACAAGTGTTCGACTAGGGTTGGTGCAAAAAGTTGGAAACCAATATTGGCCGCTGCCTTGCAAAGATTAATTGTTCAAACTTTATTTGAAGAATTAGCAACTTATTTAAATCAAAGTGACCCAAGATCAAGGCCTAAACCACAACATTTCAGACAATTATCACAACTGTCAATACAATCACAACCGCAATCACAGCAGCAGCAACAACAACCGCAACAACCACAATCACAACCGCAACCACAGCAGCAGCAATCACAGCAGCAACCACAACCACAACAACAGCAGCAGCAGCAACAACCACCGCAACAGCAGCAGCAACCACCTTCATCACCAACTAATTCTCCACATGACGCTCAAGCACAAGTTCAGGCAGTTTTTGCTAATATTAGAAAAGATTCTCCGAAACGTTCCTCTTCCTTAATGATTCCAAAAAAATCTTCATCTCCAGTTCCAGTTGTTCCAGTTGTATTAGATAATAATAATAATTTGGAGGCGGAAATTTCAGTAGTAATGACGCAATTAGTTGGTTTGGTTAACCATTTAGCCGAATCACGTGAAGGAACCGATGACATCACAAAAATCACTCCAATAAAAATTCGGCAGCAAATTTATGCTGTATTAGGTACAAGAGGTTTTTGTAAACCTAATCATCCATTTATTGATCAACTCACGACAAAAATTCTCGACATGCTTTCTCGCTATCGTCAAATAAAAAATGAAGAACGTTTGGCTGATTTAAAAGAAAATGCTAATAAATTAATTAGAGAAATTGTACACTTATATTTCAGATTAAATGCTCAAGAACCTGTTCCTGAATTTACAAAATTCTTTGAAGCAGGAACCCCTGTACAAAACAACCTTATGGATGGTGCTTGGGATGATGATGTAGATGATAATTTGGTAGTGGAAATTTGTTGTTTTCCATTGATTAGTGTAAAGAACACTAAAGATCAAAATAGAAAAGTACTTTGTAAAGCTCAAGTAGTTACCAAACCAAATAATTAATTTATTTATTTATTGTCATTATTCTCATTATTTCAAATTTAATATTAAAGAATACAGTTTATTATTATTATTGTTGTGTAATAAAACTGATAAATTTTTATATTATTTGTATAAATAAATATTAAAATTATATTTATTTACTGACATACCATTATTAAGAAATAGAAAAAAAATATATATATGAATATATAATATTAAATATATTTTACATACGATGAGGTTCATTTGTACTGCTGTTGTGACAAACTGCTTGTTGTTGGTGATGATAATTATGATTAAAATGGGTCACATCATTTTGTATTTCTTGTTGAATCAGTCGTTGATGATTGGCAGCTTGTGATGGTATCGGAGGTAATGCTTGATGTTGTTGCTTTAAAAGCTGTATATCTCTATTTCTACGTGGAGGTAATGGTGGTGGAACCGGTTGACCTTCTTGTTGTTCCGAAATTAGCGGTTGTTGAGAAGACCCTTCCTCACGTTCAATATTTCTAATATTAGTATTATTAGGATGATTAGGTCCATTCCAAACCCGGAAATCTTGTGATGAAGAAGGTAATGGTACATAATATGTCATAGGATATATTAACTTTTTATCTATAATTCCTCTTGATTGATCATATTCATAATTGTGTTGATGTGATCGAGTTTCTCTTAAATTTTGTCTAACACGCATTAAAATCTCTCCAAGCATGTTCTGTCCTGATCCATCACCACCATCTCCCCAAAATTTATCGACTTCTGTGTGTTCTACCAATTTCTTATCTCCCGTATTCAATAACAGCCTTGCAAGAAAGCCATGTTGTTCAAATTTACACCTTACAACCCATTCCATTACTTTGACATTTATTGATTGCCAATTATGATCCATAAATTCTCGATATTGACGTGCCATATTTAATGCATCTCTAGCTGTATGACACCGGCGTATTCCATCAGCAATTACTTTAGAACTTTGAAATTTTGCCGCCTGAAAAAGGTGTTCACTTGTTGGCCAATTTTTAACTTCTAGTATTGGTCCAGGAAATGGAATTACTGCTTTTATTGGAAATCCTTCTTGGAAATTAGTGAACTCATAATATGGATCATTTCTATTATAAAACCATATTGTATCTGGTGGTGGTCGTTCTCGAACTACATGAAAAACTTAATTAGTAGATGACAAAAATTAATATTTAATTTAGATTTTCTTTTTGCAAACCTTGAAGAGGTAACGGAGGTTGAATTTGATTATAAATGTTAACGTTGCAATTCATTTGATTATCTAAAATTTTGACAATGAAAAAAAGTTAAAATTTGATTAATCCCATCGAAGGAAATGATTGAAAAAAATATTTTTTTTTTATTAAGAGAATTGAAAGATAAAAGACAAATTGGAAAGTAACGTTACCAAAATTTAAGTGTATTAAGTGATCATGATGACAAGAAAAGCATTTCGTTGGGTCTTGTTCATTCATAATCATGCATGGACAATTGCAAGGTGTTTCTAAACATCTTCCGTATTGTAATTGGTTCTCATTTGATGGTAAAATTACATGTATTAAGTGATCATGTTTACATCGAAAACATATTAAATGATCGTGTTCAGTCGGAATCATGGCTGGACAATTGCAATGGAGTTCATTACACCCCCCGTAATTCAATTGATTTATGTTATCATTTAATGATAAATTCTCAAGTTGCAAATGCATGACTGTATCATGGCTACAATTAGCGCATCTTTTTGAATCGTGTTCATTACAATTGATGGAAGAACAATTGCAATTAGGTTCCATACAATTTCCGTATGTCGGTCGAGTAGGAATAGGAGGTGGTTGACTACTATAATCTGAATTTTGCATTATAAGAAAGTTGAGATTTTAATTAAAATAATTTTCGAAAATAATGTTTTTCGGTTATAATAAACCTTTTTCTATTTATATTTTTAATATTATCATTATTAAATAATACCCATAAAACACTAGGGAACGGTTTTGGAAACCTGGAGCACAGGTGTAACGAAAGTGACCAATTACGTATCGACTCAATTTTTGAGCGGGCGACATCTAAAGACCTTCGTTACACTTGGGATTAATTAAGGCTAAAGCCCCTGATGACAAAATAAAAAATATACATTTAATAAATTTCCGAAATTAGAAAAATCTAATGTTACGTGATATTCACGTGATTGCAAAATGTTTTTAATACGGAACAGTAATAATCTGACTGAAACCGAATCGAGAAAACAAAAGGTGGTTTAATTGTTTGCTTCTTTCCCTTTATGGATTGAAATGATTATTCAAAGAAATTTAATGAAACGAATGTCTAGAAAGTTTAATAATGTCGCGAAGAATAAAATTATTGAATGAATGAATGGATGGATGGATGGATGGATGATGGAAAGTTGCTTGATGTTTGTTCGCTAATACTAAATTTGATAAAATGATTCTAACTATAAAAAAAAGACGTACCGATCAGGTTTATTTTGTTTATATAACTCGTGTAACAAAGCGCAAAGTATATAATACATCTAAATGCACTCTCCCTAAATGCATCATATATTTTTTTCTATAAATGCTAAAGATCATACAAAATTTCTCACTTTAAATGCACACACCATACCCTCTTTAAATGCACATTTTTTTTCAAATTTCCACTATGGTCACAAGGGGGAGGTCTCCGAACTACAATGTTTGCTGGTCGTACGAATTTAATTGTCAAATTGATCGGTAAATTTTGGCGTTAACCTTTTATTGATATCGATATAAACCGTAAAAAAAATTTTTTTTTTTATCAATTTCTCGTAATGGGGTTGTTAAAGAATGGTATCACTAGATTTATCCATTCGGTAATTTTTGGTTACTTTTGTCGCATATTATTCGAATAAGGCTTTCTATTTATCAAAAAAATATCTTTTATTTTATAGAAAAGTATCATATTCTAATTTTTTACAAGTAACTTTTGCGTCATAATCTTATAATTCCCCAAAGACCGAACCCCTACTTTTTTAGTTGATCATTTACGCGGAAATTTTTTAATATTTCTCAACGCATTGCATTTTTAACAATTCATCATCTCTCTTTCATAATATATATATTATTTTCTCAAAATCTAAATCCAAATTTATCACGTGACAGCATAATTGACCCATATAAATAATTAAATTTTTTTCGCTTAGCATGCGATGTAATTAGATATTTACTATATTTTACACGTTATTAATATGACAAATTAGGAAAAAAAAATAGATGATTTCTAAATCTAAGAAAATACACTTTAAATAATTTCTCACTCTCATTATTATTTACCAAATTAATCAACCCAATCGATCAATTAAATAATATTAAATTAAATCTACCATTTGTTATAAAGTTTCATAAACTATCAAATATTGTGGGATAGAAGCTTCTTCTTTATAAACCACGACTTCATCATAATTCAGATTCCCGGAAGTACTTGGTTCGCCAAGTACACTATCATACCCATCGGGAGGACTTGTTAAAGTCATTGCATCTTTAGTTAATGCGTATCCTTTGCCTACGACTAATTTGTTCAGTAACATCACTTTATAATTCGCTCCTAAATAATTTATTAATGAGCCTTCATTATAATCATCTGATTTTGATGATGTTCCAGAAAAATAAATCCCACTTCCAAATCTTTGAAATGCCGCACTTATTGTGCCTGTGCCAACATATTTTAATTTATATCCTTCCCTTATAATGGCGCATACTGAACATTGTTTATCAATACAAATTTTGTTATCCTTTAATCCAACTTGACATTTCCTACAAATAAGGAAAGAACAATTTAATAACTTTATTTTAATTTAATAATTTTTTTTTAAAAATAAAAAAATAAAAAATAAAAAAAGTACAAACATTTTAGTTCCATGGAATCTACGTTGTTCATTTCCAACACTCATCGTTCGCTGACCTTCTCCTTTGGGAAAAGGTTTACCTTTTAATTGTTGTATGCTTTCAACTTCCGCCTTATAAGCATTATATCTGTTATTCAATATATTATTGCAATATATTTTCCATATCGAATGAACTTGTGGAACACGTTTATGTGGATGCTTCCATGCTATTTTAAATTGGTTAAGTACATCCTTATATTTTTCTGCATTTTGCGGAAGTTTAAGTAGACATGGCACTAAACAAAATATAATCCGTTAATTGATATATTTCATATTGGAACAATTGATCTGAAAATGTGAAAATTTTACCATTAGTTTTGACCCACTGCTCACAATCATCACGACAAAAATCTCTTCCTTTTAACGCAAACTCTCTATTACAAACCAAACACATATAATTGGCCCTTTCAACAGTTAAACTTTGCCAATTAGGTGTTCTATCCCTACACGATTTCGAGCACCATAATGACCCTTTATGAACATCTTTAACCTATCGTTAAAAAAATAATTGTATAAATGTCAAATCCAAGTAAAATACGATTTTTTTTTTCATTTTACATACTTTACATAAATAACATTTTGGTAGATTTCTACAGCGTTTTTTGCCACAAAATTTTGAGTTGGTAACCTGAGGATACTCTTTACAAAGAATGCAAACAGGGTTGGCAAAACCGGCATAGGAAGCATCTTTTCGACATTGATCACTACAATATTCGCTGGGATATCCGTCGAGATCAATATCCACAACTTTACTAGTACAATTAAAACAATGACTTTCGACTGTGGTTTCAGCATTAATTGAGGATATGGAGGCAGCATCACTAGCATCATAATTTGCTGCTTCTTTTTGAGGGTCATAAGCATTTGGTTGTCCAAAAATACCAATGGGACTTTGCGAAGAATAACCACCAAAATCACCTTGAAGCGAATTATCATTTATATATGAGTTTATTCTAGGTGATGGAATGTTGTATATAGGAGTTTGTTGTATGTGTTGAAAATTGTAAGTAGGACCCTGTGCAGATATTGGTAAGGGTGGTAAGGGTCGTTGTGTATATATGGGTTGTGGATAAGGTGGTTGTGAATATATGGGAGGTTGCTGATATATAGCGCCTTTGACATTCTAAACGAAGGGAAGAAAAAAAATGTGATAAAATAGAATAGTAGTTAATTAATATTTTACATTACAATAAGGATTTATACATGAATTAATCACGTTAATTGCAGTGATGTTTTTTATAAATCATGCTTATCACATACCTGATTGCTATGGTTATTATCGTCAATAGAACAGCAATTTCCCATTTTTATTTATTAGTTGGGGGAAAAAAAGGATAAATCGATGAATTAAAAACTGTAAATTTTATTTTTTTAAAAAAAAAAAAATTATTAAACGTTAAGTTATCATAATAAATTACTAAATAAATTTATAAAAAAAAAAAGGAAAGAAAAAAAGAAATCTTTCAAAAATCAATTCATGAAACAAACATTTTATAAGATAATGGAGCTTGATTTAAATTAGGGTTGTATGTCGTACGATCATATTCGAAAGATAAAATGTAACGGAGTATATTTTCCATATTTAATTTATTGGTAGTTTCTTGAATAAGATGGTCAGTCATTGCTACTAAATATAGTATAAGTAAAAATAAAATAAATCACAATTTTTTTGTTCGCGTTTATTTATCACATAATGCACCTTAAACGCCACTTGTAGTAAATAATATCACAAAATCAAATATCTGCTGCGCCTTCTGACCTTTTCAAGGGATTTCCGGATCAGTAACCAAATTTATTAATAAGAAATAAATTAATGTTTTATGATTTGAATATTGAATATTAACTTATGTTATGAATTTATATTAAAAATTATTAAAAATTTGCAAAATTTAATAAACAAAAAAGATTATATTAAAAAATCCTAAAGTTAAATCTAATAAATAATTAAGATATAAATTAATATTTTATACTATTTTTATTATACTTATATATATATATTTTTTTGGTAAATTATATACTAATATTAATCTATAAGTAATATAATATAAGTAAATAAACTTTTTAAATTTTATTTTATATATATTGTTAACATGTAATTCTTGTAAACTATCTATAACTTTTAGACATAATATTTGAGTATTGATTTTTTTTAATTAAGTAATAATCCTTAATATTTATAAACTTTACTTAAACCAATCATCAAAGTGATTATTTATGTAAATGTTTAACTAATATCAATATAATGTTTATCAAATAATTAGGATTCAAAATATGTTTATTTGCAAAATAAAAAAATAATAAAATAAAAATACAAAAACAAAAACAAAAATAAATATATAATAGGCCAATTACTTATTAAAACTACTAAAAACTAATTTGTCAAATCCTACTTTTATACGTGATTTAAAAGCTATTTATTTATATAAAATAAATTACATAGAAAAATAAAACAAATTATTATATATGACTAATATATTTAATATATTAACTATATCTAATTTATCAATTATACCTATGAATTAATCATATTAAATATATTAAATTTGTTAAATTCATCAATTATCTGCATCACATATGTTATATTTATACATGAAATCAAAATTGAATACTAAAAAATACCATTTGATTCCTTATGACTAAACAGATCCAATAAGCTAAATATCATTGATTTTGAATTAGCCAATATTGAAATAATCATGATTGAATTATCAGTAAAAATTATAATTTAATAAATTCTACTTTAATAAAAAGAGTCTGGATTTTAGAAATATGATTATAATTATCACAAGATTAGCTAACCTAAAATTAATAATATTTAACTCATTGAATCTGTCTAGTCACAAGAAATTGAATGGTAGTTATTTATTTAATGAAAAATAAAACAATATTGACTAAGATCATATATCTTTTGATTTTTTTAATTTTTTATATATAAAAAATAATGTAATATGATATTATTTTGACCATTTTGACTTTTAGATTCTCTCAAAATTAAAATATTTCAACTATTTCAACTTTCTGTATAAATGCAACCATTCAAATTCACTAAAAAATAAAAGGCCATCATCATCTATAACAAAAAAAGAAAAATTAAACAATATAGAATAGTAATAATAGCAATAATAATAATAATAATAATTAGTATCTTTGACTTCTCAAATTTTATAAATACTAATTCTTATAGATACTAAATCTATTTTTCAATCCTTAACTATTTAAAATAATAAAAAATACAAAAACTTCTATTTCACTAATAACTACCACCTTATTAGATAAAAATCAGACTTTTAATACAAATGAAAATATGCTTAATAATACTAATGATATTTAAAGAAATATTTTAACTTTTGAATGTGAAAATAATATTTCAAAACTTTATCTGCTACATTATAAAAAAATTCTTTTCCAGTAAATTCAATAAAAAGAAATTATACTCTGTTTAATAGCTACAGTTTTCTACTTTTATTAGTATTTTAATTAAAAATAACTTTAATGATAATATAAAAAATTATCCAAATCAGATTTACTACTCATATACAGGGTTAGGAAGTACAGTGTTAGTACAATGATTAGTACAATTAGTACAGTTAGTACATTATAATAATTAATATAAAAATTA
>CAMKVN010000089.1:0-43584 GCA_946474995.1 Funneliformis geosporum
GATCCGATTTGGGATATTCCAAGTTGAATTTGAAACATGATCAAGTTTGGGACATGATCATCCCAAATTAGAAATTGCAGTTTGAGAAGTCCGAAATAGGAATTTCGATTTGGGATATCCCAAGTTTAACTTGGGACATGGTGACGTTTGGGCTACAACAGAGATATACTGTATATAATTGAAAATATGTACAAATTACCCAGCTTATTATTATGCACATACAAAGCAAGATCTGCCATACTATAATATAGAAAAAACAAGCATTGAAATTCGTGAAAATTTGGTAAATGCGCATTTAAATCCAGATAAGAAAATATTTTGTTAAGCAGATGCATTTATTAATAGTTTAAACGAAATCATTGAGGATGGTTTGGGAGAGGATCTAGATGGGATAAGCCAATGACATTGTTAATAACATGTAAACTTATCGTTATCTAACTTCATTTTTTAATGTATACGATATGCTTTTGTAATAAAATTAACTGTTATATTTGGATTTTCTATTGCTAAACAGTTTTTTATTGATTTTAATCTTTCGTAATTTTGGTTTATTCGTCTAATTTACTATGATTCAAATTTATAAATTTGTTAAATTTATTAGATATTTTTGATAATAAAATTACAGAAGTACTTTTTTATAAGGTTTTCTATAAGAAATATTATATAATATAGTTAAATATGAATTTTTTGTATATAGCGATAACAATAAAACATTTTATTGTTTAAAAAAAAAAACAATGTTTCCATCAAAAACAGGTTTGGAATTATGTAACTTGGGCAAGTTCCAGAAATTACGGAAATTTAGGCAGATTCCGGAACTTACGGGTTTTGGCCGAAATGAAACTTTAAAAAGGCGAAAAGTTTCGTTAATTACAAAGTAGTTGCCCGAAACATTAACGCCTACAACGATCTTACTTAATGATTCACATGGCTGATTAGGAGTAGGAAAGAACTCCAACTAATTTCAGATAATGAAAATCTCCCTCTTGATTTAGTGATTATAAGTCAGAATGGTTTATTCATAAAATAATTTTAAAATAATGAATAAGAAAGTACAGGTACACTATCTAGTAAAATAGCATCATTATCCAGAAATTATAATGATTTAAATAAATGGAAAAAGAAATATTTGGTAAATGAGTGTTTGGCTATTAGAAGAGTATAAAAAATGCTCACCTATTTTTTTTTTTTTATCTAAATCTTTTTTTTATATCAATAAAATGTTGTAGAAGGTAATAATCTAAACAATGTGCACAGGAATAAATATGAAAAATAGAAGTGTATAGTTCTGTATTTATAGTTCTATTGGTGATGATGTTAAACTTATTCCTCCTATTCAATTTATTGAAGATTTAACAGAGAACACAAAAATGGTTTAGTCTTTTTTTTTTTAAAAAAAAAACATTTCACATGTAAAGTCTAATAAGTCCGTCATATAAGCACTGTTCGATATCTTATGAATCACATTTGATCGGAATATTATCATAATATTCAAATTCTAAAGTGAACTCTTGGTATTTCACTACGAGATAACAAAAAAATTGAACCAAACATTATAAATTTTAATCAACATTAAATACAATAATCCAAATCATTAAATACTCACAATAAAATCCCAAATTATTTCCAAAATTTCTATGACAAATTATTGAGTTTATTGTTTGAAGGAGAATCATTATTATAGCGATTAAACCTAACATTATTATGAAAAGTATACAGTAAGTTAAATAATATTTTGTTAAAACAAACATTATGATGAACGAAATAATATTACCTAATACAAACATTATTTGGAAGTGTGAATCGTTTTGAATGAGGTATTTAAACCCACATATATTTTCGTTTAATAAGTTATTTGAACAGTAATCATAGAAATTTACTATAATATAAAAAATTTCATAGGCATTTCCGATATATACAATGATCATTAACTTGTGCGATTCGTCTCTTATCTAAATAGAATCGCAACTTAATTAATGAAATGATCAAAAAAAAATTAATAAAAAATAGATAAATAAATTCAGAGTATAATTACCGCCTTTGGAATGATTGCTACATATAATTGAAGAATTAGAAACCATGGAAATAATGTAATTGATTTATATAAGGATATTTTTTGATTGATTCCAAACGTAAAGTTGTATCCATAAATCCTATTGAGTTTTTTTAACCATAATGAATATGATAAAGCTCCAAAATGTACTGCTTGTGCATGTATGAGAACTAAATTTCTTTGATAAGTTTTATACATTTCTAACAAATAGTTAAAAAAAAAAAAGGTTACCAATTATGAAATGATCATAACGTCGTTAAATGCTTACTTTGAATTTGATCATTTTTTGTGATTTGCAATTCTTTAATTAATGGCCAAATCCTAAATCAAAAAAATTGTTCAATAAGGCAACAACAATCATTCAAAACAAAATTTAAAATATTTGAAAGACATTTGATTTACCTATTTTTCCACATATTAATGATTAATATAAAGTAACAAATGGAACATGACAAAAAAAAACAGCCCAAGCCACAAAATAATTTAATACAAAATTTTTTATATGTTTCACTCCTTCATCCTGTACCATGAAATCAAAGCAAACAGCATTAATACACTTCCAAAGAATTCTTAGGAAGATTGATAAAGTCGAACCAATCAATATAACCCTAAGAAATAAATAAATGGTGCCATGTAATATAGATCGTTGTTGTATATATATAAATAATTTAATTCTTTTTAATTAAAATTTGAAAATATAAAATAAAAAAAAAGGATAAATTATTTAACATACAGTTACAATTCCGGATATAAAATAATAAATATAAGGAAATAATACTAGCAATGGTCTAAATGTTTTGATATTAATAAATAAATATATACTTGAAATGATAATTATGGCATATTCAAGAATATAAAAAATTATGAATAATTTCTCAACAAAAACGTAATTAGATAAAAATGAGTTGCGTGTAAATTTTGAAACAATTTCCATTTTTTTGTTTACAATTAAATTATTGACGGCGCATTAGTTTATTTATCAATAATTTCAATGAAGATCAAACTACCTAAATCTGGATAACTTGGTATTGGGGATCGCAAGAAATGTTTGTCACTAAATAAAAAGGGTTAGTCACTTTGACTAAATAAACGCTTTTATTATTTTTTGAGAACTTACTAAGGATAATTGATGCTGGTCTAACTACCCGGGGATCTGCGATCTGTGGACATCCGGTTGTAATTGACCAAAAAAAAAATTTACAAATGACAATAAAACAAAGAACAAATTTTTGCATCTCTTAAACTTTGAAAAGAAAGAAACAATAAATGGGAATTCAACACAAGGAAAAAATAGAGATGATTGCATATCAACAAAATGATCAAAATCTTACTGGCGTTGGTAACTTTTCTCAAAGTACTTTGTATTTTTTCTGAGATAGATCTATAACGATATAAATCATTATATTAAGCAACATAGTTTATTAAAAAAAAAAGTTTACAAAAATAAATTTCGACGTCATTAATTTCGTAAAATCAACTTTAATAAAAGTTAGTACCTCACGTGACTAGTAAGTGTTAATCTTTTTCCATATTTATCGTGCTGGGCGTACATGCTTGCATCGAAAAAAAATTATATTTCCGTTTTTGATGAACAAAAACATTTTTTATCAATGGATAATCCAGAAAAAAACATAAATTTCTCGCCAAACGATGGTGAAAAATGTTCATATTGTAACAACCAATTTACTGAAGAATTATGGTGTAAACCATGTGACCCATTTCGTAAAATGATGGGTTGGACTAGTGGAAATTCGAATATCGATAAATTCATCAGGGATTCTATTTACGAAACTAGGTTACATACTACTTCTAGACGTTATCTTGAGTGGGTTCCATTTGAAAAATTTAAGAATATAAACCAAATTGGTGAAGGTGGATTTTCCAAAGTTTACTCCGCAAATTGGGAGGACCGACGTATGAAATTTGTATTAAAACGTATTAATGGATCACAGAATATATCTACGGATTATTTAGTCAAGGTGAATAAATAATTCTTCATTAAATTTGATGTTTTTAATTATTGACTTTGAATAAATCGCTTTTTATTATTTTTAGCTCAAAAATAGTTGGAAATTGAATTCCAATATGAATACCCCAAAAAATTTACTAAAGTTTTATGGAATAACGAAGGACCCTGATACCGAAGAATTTATGTTGATAATTCAATTGGCCGAGTATGGAAATTTAAAGGATACACTTGCAAAAAATTTCCATAAATTAACCTGGGAAGATAAGTTCCCTTGGATATTTGATGTATTGCTTCATATTTATAAGTTACACGGTTTAGGCCATTGTCATAAGAATTTCCATAGTGGAAATATATTACAAAATAAATATTATAAATCGTCTAGTTTAAGACTTACTCATGTTACAGACATTGGATTATTGGGACCAGCAGACCAACAAGAATCCGATGATAAAATATATGGCGTTTTGCCATATATCGCACCAGAAGTTTTACATGGGGAACCTTATACTTTAGCTTCTGATATTTACAGTTTTGGAGTCATTATGACAGAAATATCTTCAGGAAAGCCACCATTTTATAACAGAAAACATGACAGCACATTAGCTTCAGATATTTGTAATGGACTTCGTCCAGAATTTGGAAACGGAACTCCGGAATTTTATAAAAATTTGGCCCATAGATGTATGAATGCTAATCCCGATCAAAGGCCAACAAGTAATGAGTTGTATGATATTTTTGAGTTTTGGGATGGCACCAATTATGAAAATTATACGTATGAGAAAAGGTTTGGTTACTACGGAAATGAAATCAGGTTGGGATTTAAGGAAGCAAATAAAGATATATCAAATACTTCAATTTCTTATGAAAAGGATCCTGATGCCATATACACTAGTAAAGCTTTTACATTTATTAATCTACCAGAACCTGTAAATTCACCTCTTGTTACTCCATACCTTCAAGAAAATGGAAGAACTTGATCTATTAAAGCAACTTAAAAGTTTGATATATTAAATAAATCTTTAATATTCCAAAAAATAATTTCATTTATTATCGTTAAAAATAAGGTTAAGGATAAATTGCTTTTTTATTTTTGTTCTATCTAGGGAATTATATTATTATTGAAATAAATTTTGAAGCTTAACTATTCAGGTTAATTTTTAAGTTCGAATTCCTCCCGCGTTATTTTTTTTTTTTTAAAAAAAAAAAGAATAAGCTTCTGTATTTGTTTGTTCTGATATATATTAAACTATCAATTTTAACACTTAGTTGTTCAATAATTTAGTTATTTTACAATTTTACTGAAAACAAATGTTGAAATATTTTCGATAACCTTTGAAATCGAAAGGAGAACTGACGACAAATAATAAAAATTGATAACGATAAATGCGAATCTTGACCTTAATTGAAATAAGTGGATGTAACTTATATTACGAAATTTTACATGAATTTTTATTTTTTATTAGAAAACTAATAATTATACCGTAACTCTAAATAATTACACGGCCGTATATGATTATTATACTTTGACCATGTGTAATTTGTCACGGAGAGAGTTTATTTAAACTATGATCGTGATATTACAATTTAAACTATTAATAATATAATATTTACTTTAAAAATATTATATTATTCTATTTACTAGTATTTAAATGAAATGTATATAAAGCAGTATAATCGTGAAATTGAATTTAATAATAATAACTTTGATATTATCACATACATTTAGACAGATAAACATGTGACATTATGGACACGTGATAGCAGCACTTTTTTTTTGTTTTAACAGTCTCTTTTCTATCTTATTGCTTCACGTCGGCTATATATAGGCGATGAAGAGTTTAAATTTATTTAATTTAATATTTTTTTAAAAAGTAATTTTTTTTTTTTTTATAATTATAGATTAAAAATCGAATAAATGAAGACACTTCATATTGGCTATATGGAAGCTATTCTATATGGAATTATTTTCTTAATATTTGAATATTATTAGCTAGTCAGAGGTTTTTATTTTTTTTGAAATAATGTTTTTTCTTAATGAATTCTTGATTATTAAAAATGATGATTTATTTTTATAATTGCGAATTTCGAGTTTTAAAATTGCTTATATAAAAATTAAAATATTTTAAAAATATGTTTTTCATTAATGTTGTATCATATAATAGATAATAAAAATACTTAGAAGATATATTCCGGATTGAGAAATTGTAAAAACATTCAATTCCATTAAATATATTATTAGATTTTATCATAAGTTATTAAAATTTATAATATATAAATAAGAATATGAAGTGTTAAAACTGAGCTATTAATTATTTTAAATATTAAACTTCAGATTGACAAATTGACCTTCAGACTTTAATGATAAATCGTACAAATACTTGCTCACCTTATAGTCGAAGCGGTTCTGGTAAATAACTATTGTTTATTTTGTGAAAAAGTGAATGCATAAGTTATTTATTTACACGTTAAATCAATAATTCAAGCATTTTAAATAGTACAGACTTGGTTATATCCAGCTGTGGGAGATCTTCGTGTAGGGTAATTGTTGATAATTGTTCATATTCTAAATAAAGTTTTTTTTAATAATATATTATTTATAGGAAAATTTAGTAAAATTGAAACGTAAAAACACATTCATGAAGCAACACAAAGATTTACCTATATTTCGTTAAAATATCGATCATTCTTCAAAAATTTTTTTAGCACTTCAAATATAAAATAAACTTAATTAAACAAAGCGAATCTTTCTATTAACTATTATGAATGGCAAAGGTACATTAATTAAACATGTTCGCTTATCGTGTTTTTAAGAATTTGACGATTGGAGTTTTGAAATTTTTTCATAGTCACCAAAGTTATTAATTTATAAATGCAAAATTTTTAGTATTCAATGTGTTAAATAAATCAGAATGAATGATTAGAAAAATAAAATGTTTTGTAAATAACGTATATGGGGACGTTTCCAGTAAAATCACATTACGGATCATATTATTTGCTATATCTCATGACTGGAAAATTTCCCATATAATGTAATTGCAAATAAATAAAATAAATTTTATATTGTGTAAAGTTCGCAAAGAATAAATAAATTTTTGAAATAATATTTTACACCAAAATATTGTTAAGTTAAATTTAGTCTTGAAGCAATGTTTTTTCTTGACATCCTTGGCACTTTACAACTCATTGTAATATTATAAAGGTTTTAATAGCCTTGACATTGTAAGTAGTATAATGCACTATAAAAGCCTCTTAAACATTAATAAAAGCTTTTCCATCGTACCGCATCTTTTGAGACCATTCTTGTCAGTGCCGCTTAAGTATCTTTGTAACACCTTCAACAACTTCTTGGAATATGTAGTCCTTCCTTGACCAGTTTTCTTTTAATTCCTGACTAACATTATAATTTTTTATTTAATTGTTACTATAGAGGTCATAATTGAATTTTTTCATACAAGACTTTCAATAGCTTCATTAGGAGGCGCCCTACACCCGAGAAAAGTCGCTTTTTTTCTACATGACAAAGTCGTGCAAGTGTATTTTCCTCTTGTGATGCAGATTTCGTGGGTTGTGCATTCGCAGTAGCCATATTTACAGGATACAGATCTAACGGTGTATTCAAGCATGTTTCATCTGATTCGCCATTATTAATATATCTGGTCTTTCTATTACCAGCCAATGGTAAATTTCAAAAGCATTCTTCATGTCATTAAATGACCCAGGTTTTCCTAAAATCAATTAATTTGTTTAATAAATTAATAAATAACAACCTAAAAGACTTAAAATTCTTGTTAGAACTTGCTGTAACTTCTTCATCACCCTCGTAAATATCGTCGTTTCTTCATATTGCATTGATTTGCGTTCCATTTTCACGAAGATACCCTAATTTATTTGCGTTGATGTAATACGTTTACATGAACATAAAGCACATTAAATCTTTTATTTACCAGTTGCTTCTGCCTCTTCTTCGCCGTCTGTTGATTATAACAGATCTTTGAGTTGATATACTGCTTTCGGCATTAAAGTTTATTCTGTTGTCATCAGCGATTTCACCATCAGAATTGATTATATCAAGTTTATCATCATAATCGTCATTATCACCAATGGAGCTATTGTCATCATCAGTATAATTGAAACATTGGTATTATTATCATAATCATCAGGTGATCGTGATCGGGTTAAAGTTGTTGAAACTGTCAAAGACAAATTCGGTCTAATGTCTTGCTTTCCTTTTTCATGACCTTTATTATGTGAAGTTGAGATACCACCTTCTATTTCGTTAGTTTCATTAGAATCAGCTTGTGGGAGTAATAGATTTGTTATAAATAGGCTCTGTTTCTGATTTTCCTCTATCGCAACCACGACCACTTTCTGAGACCATCATTTTTACAGCTCCTAAATATAATATTAACATATAATGCTAGTTTAATAACTTGTAGCAGATTCGTCACGGAGTGTAATAGGAATAGGTTCTATTACCACCATTTTCCCCTACCACAACATCTTCTACGACCTTCTGTATATAATATTAACATTATTATAACTTGTTTCTTGACGTTATTAGGTGATTACATGATAATTTACTAACTTTTAGCAGGTATAATATCAGTCTCGGTGAATATAGGCTCTGTGACCACGATTTTTCCTGATTTTCCTCTACCACGACCGCGATCACGACCTTCTAATTATAACAAAAATGTAAAATAAATAAATAAAATATTAAATAAAAATTTATGTACATTAAACATTCACTTGCGAGTTGTATACATTCGTTAGTTTCGTTTGACGCAGTAGTTTCTTGAATTTTTAGTGTTCTCGTCATTTTAAATAATTATTTTTATATATATATAAAGTTGAATGTATTCGAGTATAAAATGAAGGTAGAAACGATTTTGAAATAAAATAAAAAATAAAAGTAATGCAATTTATATTATTCGTTTTAATAAGCTTTTATATAATTATTAGCTTTGTTCCTTATGTGCTAATAAAGTATAACGATAAAAAATATTTTTATGTAGAATTATATGTCAATAAATAAGCTTTATATAGATTTTTATACAGGTAAAAGAAAGTATCAATAAAAAGTAAAAGACATTTACACATGATTTGATAAATTAATTCTTATTGTTGTTATTAACATTGATTGATTAGTTTATTGTTAACAATGGTTAAGTATAACGAAACAATTGAAATATATCAATCATTTTTAAACTTTGCATTTTTAATTTATGTACTTTTGAACGTGATTAATAAATATTTCAACATTAAAAAATACATCATTCAAGCATAGTCAAATCAATCTTTGAAAAACGAAGGCGACAAAGTGCATAATGATGTGTATAGTAAATCTACAGTGTCAATAAATACAAAAGTATATCTTTACATTTGTAGGTTATTAGTCAAAAATTTATAAACCACAATGCTTCCTTAAAGTGTTTAAGTATCAATGTCCTGTATAGCATGGTTGAAAGCTTTTCGGAGCACCCTAAATTTTCATATTGATTTTCATCTCATTAAAAATAAACCTTTATCTCCATTATACGCTTCCACTAAACACCTTATTGAAATTGATGGTTATTCTAATGGAATTTCATCAAGAAGACAAATAGTAAACCCAATATTATCACAATGAGACCTTCAATTCATTTTAGTTTGCGATGTATACGCAAAAGTTAGAGTTACTCAAAGCTTTAAAGTGGAGCCATAATATTTTAACTTCAATTGAATTCAAAAGTTGCGTATTTACCGTGAACACATCATTCAGAGGATTTGAGCGTCTCACACAACTTCGAGCACTTTATTTTTATAGATTGTGGAGGTTCGACAAGACATGCATACATTTCAAACTTTAGTTGATGTTGGCCGATTTCTGTAAAAATAATCATGTAAATTAATTCAGTCCTTCGAATTAATTACAAAACTTTATCAAAATCACGAATATAAAGACACGGCAAAAGGTAATATCAAATGTCTTTATTAACACCTGGTTTATTCCTAAACCTTAACTTGAGTTTCCTTTTAGCTCTAAATAAAATATATGAACCTATTTAATTATAATAATGTAATTTTACATATTACCTTTATTATCTCATTCCGAGGAATTTCATTTAAATCAAAAGATCAATATTAAACTTACTTAAATCATAATTTAAGAATGAAAATTTTATGAAAATTATTTAAGTTTCGCCTCGACGAATTTTTGTTGATTTAAACCATAGAACATTGCATAACTATAACTCGGGAAATAAAATCATTAGAAATCTTTTAATAATGTTATAATTTAATATTCAACATTATTTAACTAATTTATAAATATAACTTCACTTCAACTGATAATACTAATAAATATTTGTCAAAATAAAAGTACCGACTCTGTAACCGACGCTCGAATTGGTTTGTCATCAAATTATGTTCTAGATCAAAATATCGTTTGATGAACCAATCAAATTTCTACCTGTGTTTTAAATTTGACGCATGTAGCTCATATTTTACTTAATGAGAACCGACGAGCCCATATCACCGCCCGGTCATTGAAAGTTCCAGAGACTATTTTTGCAGAGTCATCTCATCCGTCGACTCCAATGGCTGGTATCATTAATTCAACATAAATGGAAAACTGCCTGTACAACCGAACCCTAAACAACTAAAAACAAAGTTATTATATGATGAGGAACCTAAAGAAAAAGGGCAATGTTTTTGGAGAAATTATTCCTATGGATTTAGGAAACAGTGGAGAACCATATTCATTCGCGATATATATCCATATTTGGGTTATTTTCATAACATAATTAAAAAAAAATTGAATCGAACCTTCATTCAAGTATAAGAAATAATGGCGTTGGAAATGCCTAAACCTTATCTAAACTTAAATTGAATTTGTTAGTATTGTCAAAAAATTACGAAATAATAAACTTTCTACAAATAAGGTCAAGCAAACTTATTTGGCATTGTTAATTATCAAACTTTGAAAAACTTGAACAGAACATTATTTTCTACAATTATAAATTAAATTGTATTAGTAGATTTTTATATCATGCTGATAATTAAATAGCATAACGTTTTGTTCTCAACATTTTACAAAATTCTAATTTTTTTTTTTTATATTTTTATATTCAAAAGCGACAACTCTAACAGATAATTTCAATAATTATTTTCATTTTACTAAGATCTTAATCTAGCGTATTAATTCAAAAAAAAAAATATTTGAAATAGTGTAGTGCAGTTCCGATTTATCAGAACAGTGTATCTTTAGGATTATTTTATAAAATTAATTCTTGTAAAAAATAAACCTTCAAAAAAAAGTCTGCAAAAAAAAGAAAGAAAAAAATATCATATTCCTAACACTGCGGATTTAATTTAAAGTTTCGTTCATCTTTCTCATTAAAGTGGCATATTCTACAACATATTCGAATTAATTCCTAATAATTGATATTCACTGCAACTTCTGAATAAAATAGTTGAGGGTATAGCTCATTATAGCAACTAGCGATTGGACTCGTCAAATCTTGATTCGATTAATTCGAAATGAGTGAGTGATTTTAATTTGTGAGTTAACCATCGTTAGTTGTAATTTAATAAAATGTACTTTTCTTGCGATTGCAACTTTTTATCTCAACATTTATTATTAGTTAGCTTGATTATAATAAAAAAACTTTCGAGAAGTTTTTGCAAGATGTAAATCGAGAGTATTAGTCAAATAAGAAATTGCGCTATTATTTATAAAATCAATTAATAATACAAACAAATATACCAAATTTCCATAAAAACGGTCTCAAAATTCTCTCTTATGAGCTTCCTTTTGACTTTTTTTCAGAATGATAATGAGGGCTATATTGCGAAGAATTTTGATTATCGTATAATAATGGTCTGACAACTTAATCATCTAGCTCGATATTTCAAAAAAACAATACTTCTGGACATAAAATGACAATATGTTTAATGAATTCACAATATAAATGAAAAATAATATTAGAAAAAAATTAATCAATTAAATTTAAATATATTCAACACATTCTTCGATATTTTTGTCTTAATATACGCACCTTCAATATCTTTAAATTTTCTATTATTGTAAATGATTTCTGCCCGTTTTGTGCCAACTCCTTTCACTAGCTCAAGTTGCTTTCTTACTGCGGTATTTATATCCAAAGGGCCTACGTGAGCGAATGCATACGCTCTGCCGCATAGGGTTCAAAATACTTACTCCTATTAGATGCATCTACATATCCGGTATTTCTTGGAAGTCTGATATTATTTATTTTCGTTGTAGTAAATATTAAGAAAAAATCCTTTGATAATGATGATTTTTCCCATTCTATTTGGATTTCAGACTCGTTAAGAATTTTTCTTTTCAATTTATTGTATTGATGCTCTTCATTTGGGTTTGGATCATTTGAATTCAAATCTAATCCAAGAAATGCGTCCCCATACGGCAGTGATGGCAAATTTCAAGGTCATTTACTTTTTTTCAAATGACCTTGGTCATTTTAACTTGAAATTTATAATAAAAGTTGGTCATTTGAAGTCATCTCAAGGTCGTCATTTGCCAACACTGCCATACGGTGCTGAAGTCCTATTGATTATACAATGTCCTCTGTGAACATCAACAATAAAATTATTATCACATTGAATTTCTCTTTTATTTCAGGTATATAAAGATGGTCAGTCGTTCTTTCGGTCCTGAACGGTCCTGCCCAGTCTTTAGAAAAGTTATAAGGAAAGCACCATTGAAATTTTGAACCGCAGCAAGTATGGCTAAAGACCAATAAATCTCAAAATTTGGCCTTTATACTTCTTTTTTTAAGTCCAGCAGAGGCGAAATTGGTATAAGACCGAAAAAATCAAAAAATACTGGTTTTGGTAAAATAAAAACCTATATAGCTCTAAATTGGTTGATTATATTGAGACTAAACTTTACCACTTTTCGATCTTTAATCAGTTCTGTTGTGCCACAAAATATTGAGAGCACAGCCTTATTACTTTTCCGAAATTTTCTTAAAGACAGATCAAAGGCCGCAGGACCGACTGACCATCTCTACCGGTATAATGTGCTGAATTGGTATCCTCCTGGTGAATTGCAATTTTCAATTCTAGATGATGATTTATGAATCGGAAATCCACCATTCAAATTTTCTCCAGTGTGAATTTTCGCAATTGTAGTTGCCTCATTATCATCTAGCATTATAGATTTTAATGTTCGGAAAGAGGAAATGTTCAAAGTGTTGCCAAAATTGGACGTGAACAATGCTCTTTCAACGTAATGCAGAATTGGCTCTACATATGAGCCTCCTTGTTCCGAAGATGAAAACGAAATTTTTTGTGGGATCGGTGGTGACGATTCGCGTTCTGAAGTCAATGGAGATGATCCTTTATTTCTCGCACGTTTTCCTGTTCATCCTGTAAATTTCTTTTATAATCGCAAAACACCAGTCTCGAAGTACTGGATCTTCACCATCTGAAGATTGCATTAATATCCAAATCAAGATGTAAGGAGCAACCAGGCATCCCGATTGAGTTTCATCTATTTGCTGGTAACTAATCAACCCTGGATGAACCAATCCTTCAGGGGACTTATTTGTACCGGGGATAAATTTATCAGATTCTAAGATAACATTACCCGTCCAATAGTTCTGCAGACGCTTGGAGAAAATTGAAGTGCCTCACTGTACCAGTCACGAGACGCAGTGATGGCATATTTCAAGGTCATTTACTTTTTTTTCAAATGACTTTGGTCATTTTGACTTGAAATTTATAATAAAAGTGAGGTCATTTGAGGTCATTTGAGGTCATCTCAAGGTCATCTCAAGGTCATTTGCCAACGCTGTCGTATTATAGAATTCTTCAGCATTTCGTGACTTTCCAGTGCCAGCACCAGAAAGGAAGAGATAAATTAGTATAAATGTTTTATCAACAACTCCATCAAGATAATATTTGTAATGCATTCTAAGCTCCCTTCTCAACGTTTCGTGTAAGGATTGTTCTGGCTGATACACCCAATTAATTCTTAGACCATAAAGCAGAGGCTTTGGTTTTTTGTATGGAAAGCCTGTGAGAGTAATGAAACACCGGTTAGGTAGGTCCATGAATTTTTAATATTTAAAAATTGTTGAACATACCTTTAGGAAAAGCGTTCATAACAGATCACGTGTGTATCAAAAAAATATACAAAAGGTTTAAAGCGTCACGTTCATGTTGACCAATATAATCACCCGGAAGCCTCACTACGATTGGGTTATCTTCATCACTTTCAAAAATCTCTATTAATTTAATAAAATTCTTTTGACAATCCTTAAAAATTGTGCTGTCCAAAATGATACGTTATTAATCGGTCGTCTTTTTTACGTATAAAGTTAGACTTGATGGTACACAAGTGAGTTAAGGAAGTCAAATGATTTCATTTCCTGAAATTTCGGTAATTTTATTTGCGTGATAACGACTTTCGATGTTGAGCCTAGTGAAATCTTCGTAAAAAGAGTTAATATTACAAATAAAATGAAAATGAGATTTATATTATTTCAAAAATTTAACTTTTATCAAGTTGAGCGCGTCTTAAACCTGAATAAACTTTAAAATACTTTATACAAGAACGCGTGAAATATAAAATATCAGATTATAACATTTATATGATCTTGTTATACCTTTACATCATTCATGTTAAAAATAATAAATCGAATTTTATTGAGGAGGATCGATCATCTGATTTAAGGAAATCATCAGACATACTTATCAAAGACAGGATGTTTCAAAATATTGCAATGTAATAATTTACACATGACCTCTTCGTACCTTATTCCTAAACCTTGACACCACAGTCAAATTGTTTTTCAGTGCACGTCTAATTATAGGTCACCGATCAGGAATTAAAACACAAATTTAAGGATCATTTTCGAGTGCTTTCTTCTTATGTTGTCTTTGATGCTCTCGGTACTTTCCCTCAATCCTGGTATTTGAAACACGTGTACATACTTGGTAAACTGCTTATCTCCTTAAAAATATATTTAGATATTCCAATTTTTCGTAAAAGAATTTAATTTCTTTAAAGATAAGAAAGTCAACACGTTGATATTATTTTCTTGATTATTTCGATATATTCATTCGTAGGTTTAAATTATCGCGGAATCCAAAGAGCCAACAATTTGCGAAGGCCCCATTTATTGATTTCTTTGCTTTAATGAAAATCAAATATATAAGTGTAGTGATTTCAAGATGAGAAATTGTGATGATCAAATATTTAGTATTCGAGTTACATATCTATTTTTATTCATTTTCTAGTAATTTTTGTATTATGTTACACCAAGTAATTTGTTTAATAGTGTCATTCAATATTCAGAATCACGTGATTAAATAAACATTCGCGTCGCGCCACTTCATTTAAACAAACTTTCTCAAACCTACATATTAATATTCCTCACTCACCTTTTTTTTTTTTTTTTTTCCATTTCTCCATCTTTCTTTAACCTATCTTCTCTAAATATATTATTTCTCACAACTGTTTTTTTTTCTCCACCTCTCATTCCACACATTAATAATTTATCTTCTTTTCTATTTTAACTTCAATTTTTATTGTATAAATGGTAACAGTTGTGGAAAATATTTAATCAAAGCATTTACTTCTGTGGCAACATACAATATCTTAGCGCAGAAGAAATCGCGGTTTGGTTAAGAACAATAAATTCTCTGCCGTTTGTACACGTTATTCAGGACCATATAATACAATCATAAAATTTTCGGCAGCTAGAGAATTCAAAACCAAAAAACCTATAAACTAATACAGATATTTAATATGTACCGTAGCAGCAAGAAAAGCATAATATTTTTTAGGATGCTGTGATTTTAGAATTGTAAGATTCGGGAATTATACGAATTAATCTATCCAAATATGAATTTTTTATGGTCAACATCACAGCAATAATAGTAGATGATGGCGTTTCTTCTGAAAGTCCAAGACTTTTTATTTCATTGAGTTGATCATCATTAAAGTTTACATGCTTCAAAATATGAATTATTAAATCGTTTTTATGTTTTCCAACCAGGCTTTATATGAAAAATATCTAACCAATAGACCCTCCTTAACTAGGGATGCTAATGGTTATGGTCATGACCGGTCATAACCGTGACCGATATCGGTCGGTCAAAGGCTTCTGACCGAACGGTTTGACCGACCGATTTTGACTACAAAAATATAAATGATTGTAACGAGATAATAAATCTTAGATAAACATGACCCGAAGTTTTGCACTGAAAATAGAAAAAAAAATTAATTTTAAATACAACTCTCCGAAATATGAAATCCTGAAAATCAAGAAAAAATAAGAGCCCAATTCATTTTTTTTTAATATTTTAGATAAAATAAAACAAATTAAAATTAAAAGTAAAAAAAACTTACCTCCTTTTGTAGATGCCGAAGCCTTGGAATCGAAGAAGGTAAGTATTCATTTTTTTTTTTAATTAATAAATTAAAATGAATTCTTACCTCTTATTATGGATTCCGAAGCCTTCTGCAATCCTGGAATCGAAAGGTAAGTATTTATTTTTTTTCTTTTAATTTTTAAAAAAAAAAAAAATTTAAATTTACTTACCTCTTATTATAGATGCCAAAGTCCTTGATTCCTACGAATCAAACGAAGGTAAGTATTCATTTTCATTGAATTTAAAAAATATATATATATAAATTAAAGATTTACTTACCTCCTTTTGTAGATGCTGAAGCCCTCCGGAATCCTGGAACCCTACAAATAGAATGAAGGTAAGTAATTCGTTTTTTTCTTTTAATTTAAAAAAATTAAAATTTTCTTACTTTTTTTGTAGATGCCGAAGTCCTGGAATTCTACGGATCAAAAGAAGGTAAGTATTTATTTTCTTTGAATTTAAAAAAAAAAAAAAAATTAAAAATTTACTTACCACTTTTTGTAGATGCCGAAGCCTTCTGGAATCCTGAAATCGAAAGAAGGTAAGTATTTATTTTTTCTTTGAATTTAAAAAAAAAAATAAAATAAAATAAAATTTACTTACCTCTTTTTGTAGTAACGAAAGAGAGAGATAACCACCCCTCGAATTCCATTCCTTTATATATTTTTTTTTTTTCTTAATTTTTCATAATAAATAAAAAACCAGTTTTTGCAGGCAAAGACCGAAATTTTCGATAATACAACCTTCATTAATAGCGAACACTGTGTAAAATACGACTCCGATAAGCCAACGAGATGAATTATTTTATTTTTTTCTAAACGGTCAGTCAATCGGTCGGTCGGTCAAAGGCCATTGACCGACCGTTGACCGACTATGACCGTACCATCCCTGTCCTTAACTAGCTTCATAATGTTGATCTTTTGTCCACACACCTTTTTCATTGCTATCATAATTGTTAAAGTCAAATTCTCCCAATAATCACTTTCTTTATTTCATTTGTCTACCTTCGAAATTGTAACGAACCAGGCTTTATGGGGATCAAAGATTTCGGAAATCGCGATCCCTTTGTCAAACGTGAGTTATATATTGGAAGAGTATTAATAATGCTTGATCAAATTGCCCAAAGTTCCATTGTTGTCCACGGTACGACTTATGATCTACATGCTCGGTATTTACGTGACAGGTGAACCTTTTGTCAAATATCGCATCAATAACTTTGTCAGTTTTAACGCGAGTTTCCGAGAGTTTTCGATTAATTCTAATAATTTTCGTGTTTTTGTATCTATAACCAATTCAAGTGCGAAATGTGGACCTAGATTGTTTAGATAATATTAGGAAAGAATTAGACACTTGATCTAAAACTTGTAAAATGGCCATATTTGGATTTTCGACGTTAATTTCATTTAAACAACCATATACTCGCAAAGATTTGTACCTTTCCATATATCAATATCTATATATTAGATTTCACACGAGTTACAAATTTCCAGTGTAATTGAAAGGTTCGATCTTTGACTGCGACAAAATTGATCATTTCTAATATTTAAACAACATCCGATGGTATCTCCGGTCATCAATATTGATACATATGGTTTGCCAATTTCTGAGCCAAATAACATTTGTCCATCATCACCATAACCACCACCACAACTTCCCAGCCTACAATATAATAGTATAAAAACCATTTAACTAATTAGCGATTCATAAAAAGAAAAAGGTAAAATTTATTTAGGCTAGCTGATTTTGTGCAAAGCCCGATTCCAATCCCCCTATGGAATTAGAAAAATTGAATTTTCGGCAAATTATAACAGAAAAACTGTTTTACTACATACCCATTTTCCCCTTTATTTATAATTTCAACTTCAAAATAAATAATCCACATACCATAAATGTGATTCTATACGAAAACAGTAAAATGTAATTGTTATACAACATGAAATGTAATAAACTCATCTGTATAAGTATCTATAAGCTTAGTCTTAAAAGATTATCAGTATCCTATGCGGTTGGTGATTCCATATTGTTGTGCAATCCTATTATCAAGAATGATAGCAGAATTTGATAATTGAAGGATGATGATAGCTCGATATGTGCGAGTTCTTTTTTTTTTTAGGAAAAAAAAAAAGATTTTAGAACATTCTCGATTCTCATTTATTTATATAAATTTCTGCATGCATGCCAATCAATTTTTCATGCATAATATGTGTTACATAAAATGAAATCGATTTTTACTCTTAAAAATCAATTAAGGTATTAATACCAAAGTGAACTTATATTATGAGAATAAAAAATTCATCCTTCACTTTTTGGTTCATTCATTTGAAGTATATGAAAATACGTGTCAAGCAAATTTTCATATTATACATAGTACATATATCGATATGTAAACTATCAACCTAAATTCATTATTTATTATTCGTCATTTATATGAATTGGATTGGATTTACTGCGTCATGTACCAATTAAGGCCTAGAAACCAAATCGCTTACCAAATCCGTTGATGTTGGTTTCGTTTCATTTTTAATAAATTAAACTTTATATGTAATATTTTTTTTGATATTTTCGTATCGGCATAATTTCTGACTTCATACCTGATTTTTGGCAACATACATGGAATCTATGAAACCAAGTGTTAAATTCGATTAGTTTTCTGTGGCTATAGCCATGGCGATGGTGCCAATCGTCAGTAGAATTTCCCGTCACTGACTCGTACGTGCATTTTGAAATAGACTTAACCATTTTCTAAATCAAATGTTCTGGCGCAATAAATTACGCATAATTTCCACATCTAAGACCACTACACGACAATAATTATAAAACCAGTAGTGATTGACGACCCGAACGGTCTAACTCAAGGAAAATTTAATAAAGAATTGGTCGAAATGTTTTTGCTTTATTCTTAAATTATATTCGGAAATTTGATTAAAATATCGCTGTCATTTCGTACAATCTAACTATCATCAAATAATTTTTTTAACTAAGTATTTGGGAATTTGTTTTAACATACAAAATCATTTTATAGACCTAAATGCCAAACGTATTACTTTTTTTCAATGTGAACGAATAAGCGCTTAAAAACATCTATTTTTACTTTGAAACTTAATAATTAAAAATATTTCTTTTTTTTATTAATTTGTAAAGTATTGCCTTTAGAAGTAAGTTTTGTAAATTTATTTGTTTGGAGAATTTGAATTTGTCATAAATTAAAACGTTAAATTAAATAGAAAATATCTAATTTCGATTATTATATTTTCGGAACTTCTGACAATTAATTAATATTATAAATAATATTAAATTTAATTGAATTTGCTTTTTAACAGTAATGGCTTTAATAGCGAAAAATAAAAATCAAAAGTTAATCTCTTCCGATTCAATAAAATTTAGAATTTCTGCATATAAAAATGAAGATTAATTTAGAAATTTGACATAATTAATAAAAAATTGTAACTATTATAATTACCAATATTTTGACTAATCCCAGTTTCACATAATTCATTGTTCTGATCATTTTTATAATCAAAAATCTCCTTTTCTTCTTCATTAATTATTTCATTTAATTTAGTAAAATCAAATAAACGACTTGTATGATATGCTTGAGAATAAGATTCATTCATAGATATAGTTAAAATATTAGTATGTTCTTCTTTTAAACTTATCTTGGTTATATTAAAACTTTCATTATAAATCCAATTAAAAAATATATCTTCAAGTTCTGATGCAGTCGGCCTTTTTAATGGATCCTTATCCCAGCATTTTGTCATTAAATCTATATAACTTTGTGGAATATTACTAATAATTTCTGGACGTTCACCTTTACAAATATTCAAGGCAAGTTGTGCATCATGTACTTTATTATCAAATGGTGAAATTCCAGATACTAATTTCCACATAATCATAGAAAAACTATATATATCGCTAGCTAGTGTATAAGGTTGACCTCTTAATACTTCAGGTGCTATAAATGGTAAAATACCATAAATATCATTTTTTTTAGATGATTGAAAATACTCTACAGGTTTACATAATCCCAAATCACTAATATAGACAGATATATTATTAAATAAAATGTTTCCATCATGAAAATCACAATGTACTAATTGTAAATTATGTATTTCATTGAGTCCTTTAATAATATTAAATAATAGAAATAATTTATCATTCCAATTATATTTAATTATTTTTGGTAGATTTTTTCTTAAACTACCTCCATTTGCATATTCCATTAATATCATATAATCTAATGTATTTGGATCTTGAGTAAATCCATATAATTGAATTAATGAATTATTACAATTATAATGATATTTCCACTATAAAATACATAAAATAAATATAAATATATCATATATTTATTAATTAAAATAAAAAAGCTATACCTCATTTAAAAATTTATTATTCAAATTTGATGATTTATCAAGCTTTTTAAGTGCTACTATTTCATTACTAAATCTAAGCCATTTCTTTTTATCATAAGACCATTTATAAATAGGCCCATCTATCCAAATAGCTTTATATATAATACTAAATCCTCCTTTATCAAGATACTTAATATTTTCAAGTTTATTATAAGGAATCCATTCTAAAACTTTATAAAGTTGTTGTAAATTTAGTTGTGTTTCTTGTATAAATTTATCAATAAATTCATTTCCACTAGTCCAATTATGAAAAGATTGTTGAAATTGTTTAATATTACATTTTTTGCAATTTATAATTTTAAATGTATAACAATTTAAACATAAATATTTATAATCTAATATTATTGTATAATTTAAAGTATTTAAATTTTGAGTAAATCCAAAAAATCGAAATTTATTAAACATCTTTAAATAAATAAAATAAAAATTAGTTTAAATAAATAATTATTAATTATTAATTATTAATATAATACCTTATTTAACTTTTCATTTAAATTTGATAATTTATTAAAACTTATAAGAGCAATTATTTTATTATTCTTTCTAATCCACTTTTCTTTATCAAAAGACCATTTAATAATAGGTCCATCTATCCAAATTGCTTTATATATAGTATTAAATTCATTTGCATTAAGAACTTCAATATCCTTAAATTTATCATAAGAAATCCATTCTAATAATTGCTTATTATTTGTTGCATTTAATTGGGTTTCTTGAATAAGATTATCAATAAATTCATTTTTACTAGTCCAATTAGCAAAATCATTTTGAAATATTTGAGAATTACACTTCTTACACCATTCAAATTCAGTATTATTTTCATTACATTTTAAACAAATTTCTATATTTCTAAAATAAAAGGTTATATTAATATTTATTTAACATATATAATAAAAAAACAAATTATACTTACTTAATTTTGAATTATATGTTATTATAATAATAATATTAAGTATAAATTATAAAATATTGAATTTAAACTTAAAAGAAAATACTTACTATCTATATTATCAAATATAAAATTTTTATAAAGTTTAAATTAGATGAAATTATAATAAATATAATAATAATAAAATATAACTTACAAACTAATTTATTATTTATTTTTTAAAATAAAAATTTAATATACTTTAAAAGGTTTTTAAATATAATAATTAATAAAAATAACTTACTTACTTTAATATTAAATATAAAGTATTTTAATAAAAGTTCAAATTATAATGATATAATTATATTAAAAATAACTTACTTGCTATATGATTAAAATGATTTAAATAAAAATTAATATCTTTTATAATAAGTAATATAATTAAATATAGAAAATAAAAAAAAAATGACTTACATCCTTAAATATTAAATAATTTTATTAATGAAAAGTTTAATTGATTTAAAAGTATAATCAGAATAGATAATTAATAAAACTTACTTGCTATAATAATATTTATTAAATATTTTTTAGTAAAATTAAAATTATAAATAATAATAAGTAATCAATAAAATAACTAACTTACATTCTATAAAATGCATTAAATTTTTTTTTAAAATAAAAATTAAAATAATTTAAATTATAATAGAAAATTTAATATAAAATATAATACCAACTATATCAAATGTGATTAAAAAATTAGTTTATTTGAAATTAAATAAATTGAAATGTATCAAATCATAAAATAACTTACTTGCTATAAATATTAATTATTAAATAAAAAATTTAGTTACCATACATTATTATATAATCAAAATCAAATAGTTAAAATAAAAATAACTTACTTGCTATATTTAATGTTAATTATATTAATATAAATAAAATTTTAAATAAAATTTTAATAGTTCAAATTATAATAGAATAAAATATAAACTTACTACCTATAATTTTGATTTTAAATAATAAAATATTTAGTTGAGTTTAGAATAAAATAGAAAGCATTATTATAAGATAAAAAAAAATAACTTACGCTCTATAATGTTAATATTAAATTTTTGATAGAAAATTTATTGACATTAAATTGTAATAAACATTATAAATAAATATAAATAGTCAACAAAATACTTACGCCCTAAAGTGTTAATTATAAATAAAAAATTTAGTTGTTAGATTGTAATAAAAAAAATATAATTAAATAAAATAATTAGTAATAATTACTTACATCCTATAATGGCAACCATTAAATATTTTTAGTTGAATTGAAAATTATAGCAAAATTAAAAAAAATAACTTACTTTCTAAATATTATATTTCATTTGATAAAATGTTTTATTGATATTAAATTTAAATAAAAGCATATTTGAAATAAATAAAGAAATAAAGAAATAATAATATTAACTTACTCCCTATAAAATAAACATTAAATATATAAATTTTAATAATAAAAATTTTAGTTGAGATTAAATTGCAGTAAAAATTAAGATAGTAAAATTAATAAAAATAACTAACACCCTATAATAATAATTATTACTGATGATTAAATATGTTTGAAATAAAATGTTTAAATTATAATATAATCAATTAAATATAACTTACAATCTAAAGATGAATTACTTAGATCTTCGGATATTGCGTCTAAGATGATGCAAAAATTATTTTGTTAAAAAAAATTGAATATTTGTCTTAACACAGATATATTAAATATATACCTTCATTCAGTGCATCTTTATCATTATCCGACATTTTGGCAAAATAAACTTATCGTTATTTTCTTTTACAAGTTAAGTATAATTTTCATGAAAGACAACAATTAAAATCTAAATGTTGTACGACAAAAATATTGCACTTTCATATGATCGGATTTCGTTAATCTTTCCATATGAGGAAGGGTTAAAAGTTGCTACAGGATGCATGAGATTTGAATTGTTGTTCAAAAATACCAACCATGATAATAGTGTCATTTTGTTCATTGCGAAATATTTTTTGAACTTACGGTTGTAGCAAATTTGTTATTTTTTAAAAAAATTAAAAAAAATTTATTTTTTTTAAATTTACAAAGGCACATCATATTGTTTTTTTCTTTTTTTAAAAAAAAAATTTTTATCTTTAAAAAATTACAAGGATAATTTATTTTAAAAAGCTATGAAGTGACGTTTATTTTTAAAAAAAAAAAATATGTTCCAGAAAAAATTAAAGTTTAAATAAATTAACTGTACGGCTGAAACAAAAAAACTTGCTTAATTTGGTCTTCGCATAGCAGTGTCATTTGATGATCACAATCTTTTAATGCAATAAAAAAAAATCTTTTTCGATCACGAAAGTTTAGTAGGAGATACAGAGGTAAAGGGTTCGTTATCTAAATATATTCAGTTCCTTTATCTTTTTGATAACAAATTGTATTATGCAAAATGATTTTAATTTTTTGTTGATTTTTGATACGGATAAAATTCTTTTTCTAATTCAACTCCCGTGACGACCTTAATTGTCAAAGATGAACTAAAAGCGATGACGCGGATTCGTTACGCATCAGATGAAATTAAAATTTTTCTTTACATTAAACAATGTCTTATAAACGGAATGAGGTCCATGAACAGTAATGGATCTTAAATAGTATTGTCTTTAGGCCTAAATCCTCATAACTAGTTTCGTTTCAAACTAACACTCATATATACTCAAATATTAGTATCGGTTATTCATAATATAGATAAAAAATGACAATGTTCATATTTAATTTCAAACTAGTATTTCAAAAACACGTATTATTTAATATAAATTTTCATGTTTTGATTTTATTGTTAATACTTATTTTAAAATTGGAGTAAGTTGATAAGAATTCCATGAGTAGTTAATATTTATAGTCGCAAATTTTAAGATATACATTTCTGGTTTTCATATTTAGTCCTGATTGATTTGGATAATTCGTTATATATTATGCATTCTACAACTTTTTAAATATAAAGTTATCATTTCATCTTAATTTTTTAGCAAAATAATAAAAAACAAAACTTCCAAATTTATCTGGTCAGCAAAAATTTACAATAAATCTTTTTATTTCATAGTATCTAATAACTTGTTTCGAATCACATTCATTTTTTCGAGTCAACAAACTTAATATAATCATACATTTACTATCTATATAATCACTATCCGTTCATTCTCGATCTCTTTCGGATCATTGATCGGAATATTATCGTAATATTCAAATTCTGAAGTGAACTCTTGGTATTTCGGAGAATCATAATTATACCGATCAAACCTATCGTTATTATAAGAAAGAATATAATAGTAAGTTATATATTACTTTTCAAACATAATACGAATTAATATTACCTAATACAAAAACTACTTGGAAATATGGATCATTTTGAATGAAGAGTTTAAAACCACATATATTTTCATTTAATAAATTATTTGAACAATAATCATAGAAATTTTCGATGATACCAAAAATTTCATAACCATTTCCGATATATACAATGATCATTAATATATGTGATTTGCCTCTAATCTAAAAAAAATAGTAGCTTTAAAATTAATGTAAAAAAAAATAATAATTTATAATAAATCACATTACCGCCTTTGGAAAGATTGTAACATAAAATTGAAGAATTAAATCCCATGGAAATAATCTAATTGATTTATAAACGGATATTTTTTGTTCAATTCCAAATGTAAAGTTGTATCCATAAATCCTCAAAAGTTTTTTTAACCAAAGTACATATGATAAACTTCCAAAATGTATTGCTTGTGCATGTACAAGAACTTTATTCCTTTGATAGGTTTTATACATTTCTAATAAAAAAAAATGTTACAATTTATGAATGATTGATTAATGAAATGATCATAACGTTAAATGCTTACTTTTAATTTGTTCGTTTTTTGTGATTTTTAATTCTTTCAATACTGGCCAAATCCTTTATCAAAAAAAATTTCAACAATCAATTAAAAAAAAAATTAAAATTAAATACTTGAATTATATTTATACTTACCTTCTTTTCCACAAAATGATAACAAATATAAAGTAACAAATGGAAAATGACGAAAAAAAAATAATCACAGCAAGATAATTAAATACAAAATTTTTTACATGATTCAATCTTTCATTCTGTACCATGAAATCAAAGCAAACGGAATTAATACACTCCAAAATAATATTTAGAGAAATTGATAAAGTTGAACCAATAATCATAACCCTAAGAAAGAAAAATATGATGCCATGTAATATAGATCGTTGTTTTAACTATATAAATCATTTTAATAAATTTTTTTAGGTAAAAATTGAAAATATAAAATTAAAAACAATGAAAATTACTTTATAGCTTACAGTTATATATCCGGATATTAAATAAAAAATATAAAAAAATGATATAAACAATGCATTTAATGATTGGATATTAATGACGAAAGTGGAGGTTAAAATGCCATTTATGGAATGTTCAAGAATATAAAAAATAACGAATAACTTTTCAACAAATGTGTAATTAGATACAAACGCATTGCGTGTAGATTTGAAAATATTCTCCATTTTTTTTTTTTTTTAATTTTTTTTTCTAATTCGATATTTATGATCATTTTTCAGAATGCATTAAATTTGGTAATATTGCATGCAAATGCGGATGTTAACTAACCTCTTGCGCCGAATTAGCTGCAGTAATGCGTATAAGGTACCTTCTTCTTGTCCTTGATCAACTACACAATTATATCGTAATAAGTTGTATATTCTTCTTATATATCTCTTTGGAAAGGCCTTCGGGATATTGATTTTTCGTTTGTAGCCTCGGCTTTCGGAACAATTCCGGGAGGCGTAACAACGGAGATCGTAAGCAGGTTTCGATGAAACGAAAGGTCACGTGATTATTAAGTGTTTGATTTACTGAATAATAAACAATTGCAGCGATATTAATTTTGGAAACTTCCTAATTAAACGTCATAATATGAAAATCTTGTTTAATGTACGCATACATTGTTACTTTAAAAATGTTCAAGATCTATTAAAATCTCACCAGTTGTTCCGGTAAACGAAATTATAAGGTCGTGCTTACTTGAATCTATAAATATAAGGAATAACAGCTTATGACAATGCGTCAAGAGAGATTCAGTAATTAGTATATAACCTTAATACTAAAATTATTAATAAAGTTTCGATGTTTTCAAATCTACTTCGCGTTAGATATAAAGTATAAAAGTTTAAATTCAAAAGAGTAATTTCTTTTGTTCAATTATTCCAATGAACAACGCAGTTTTTGGTTTTTGGCTTACAATTAAACTCGTTATGTATTATTAGGGAATGTTATTGACATTTATCAACCTTAGATAATATAAAAAATTATAAAAAAACAATACAATCGAGAGATCTGGAGTAAAGTAATTTACAAGATTATGAGATAAAATAACAACTTAAATTGATCAGAGCAGTTTCATGTTAAACACTTGAAAATACATATTAAATTAAAATTACAAATAATGACATGCTGCTATAGCATAAGCGGTGTAAAGCACTTGACCATTGTAATCTCGAATACTTGGGTTCGAATAAAACTAATATCATATAAATAATATAAGGATTAGTATTATTTATTTCATGGGGATATGCTTTTTTTCCCGAAGGATAAAACCATGGTATTCCTTCCACATGAAATAATGTAGGATTATTAATGCTCGCATATGATTTTTGATCATGCGACCGGGAAATAGTATACTAAGTTTCCCGGTCACATGATCCTCAAATTCTTATGCGAAAAATTATGATGAAGGCACGCGACAGGGGATTATACCATAAACTCGATGAATAAATCATTCTTAGAAGCAAATAAAAATTAAAAAAAAGAACATAATTACATTACTATATTATGTTTGAAAACGATATGGTAAAAATTCAACGTATATTATTACAATGATAACATGTAGATTTTTTCCTAAGGGAAGTGGGATATTTCATTACTATCACATATTTTAAATTCCTTTATACAATATTTATGACTTGATTTGCGTCTTTCTTAAAATTTCCAATTAAAGATGCTGTGACCATCAATATTGTTAAATTCTTTTTTTTAAAAAAATAAAACATTCATTCGAAATGGAGTGTTGTGGATATTTCTCTGAAAATAACAAATTTAGCGGACATATTACAAAATTAAAAAGCTGCAGTATATAAATATTCTTCAAGCACACAAAGAACATCAAGGTTCAATGTGTGAAAATGTCTGTGAATAGACTTGATATAGATTAAGATTCTCAACTTACACAAATAGCGAGCAAAAACTTAACTCATACTCATATGATATACAGTACATAGATATTGGAATTTCTGCTTCAAGTTCCAATTAGCATTGCCCTATAAAAAAGTTGATCCGTGTTTTATTTTTCCGTGAAGGGCTCATTTTCATGGGATTTTTATAGAAGCCACGGAGAAAAAATAAAATATTCAGGCAAATATTTTTTATAGAAATGAAATAATTCACTCCAAAATTTATCAAAATTATCATCAATAGACGCATTTCCAACGATTTATTACTAAATCATTAAAAAATTTCAAGCATATATTCAATGTATGTTCTGGATAAACGAACCCAAAGAATGATATTGAGAAACACGCACGAAGGTAAAGAAGGTGAAGCATAAAAAGAATCTGATAAGTGGTGTTGGTATCATATAAAATTTCTGGTATATAGCTATATAACTGTGACCAGAGTTTAAAGTTCACTACGCCTTGACATCAGATTTTCTGAATAAGACTATATGGATATCCTACTTGGCGAAAATGGAGAGGTATTACCGTCTAATATTTCTTGATCGGCATTGTAATCTTTGACATTAAGCAAAAAGCGGACACATGAAGATGGTCTTAATCATTACTTACCTGATTGTGAAATGGAATGTCGAATGTAAACCTTTAGAAATAAATATTTTTATCCAATATAAATAATTACAATTAAAATAAAAAAATCTAATTACCGCCTTGTAACTCTAGAACGTCCGTTACCTCGTCTAGCATTCGAGCGTCTTTTAATCACTCTTGGACTTTATATATAAACTATTCAAATGTCTAAACCGTATATATCCTAATGGATCGATTGTAAACCTTCCATCATCGACAAACCTGTCTAAATTTCAGTATCTTCCTGACAAATCCGATAGAACTTCAGCGTAGTAATTCATCTCGATCATACTTTTCAATCACAAATTAATTGTAAGCGAATAGTTAACTGCTAAGAAAATTAATACAACACAATAAAAAAAAAACGAAAAACGAGTTAGAGTAAGATTTTAGTTTCAAATACGATGAAAACCATCTTATCCACATGAAAACTAGCAAAAATCAATAACACCTTCAAAGGATTATATTACGGTTTCAACCAAGTTGAGCGCTGTCTTTGCAATAATTTGTGAAAAGAATGAACTTTTATAAAATTGAGGTACTATATTAATAATTTTTGAGAACTTAATAATTTTTTTTTTGTAGATTGTTAATCAGAAATTAATACAATTTTGATATACATTTGAGTCGGTATCACTAAGCCAGATATTTTCAATAAATGTACGTTTCACTCATGATTAGAGTTCATACATAACCTAAGTTAGGAAAATATTTGCAAAAATCCGAGTGAATTGAGAAGTTTTATTAGATACAATTTAACAAAATGAAACGCGCGCGAAATCGGTTTACATTTCTAAAATGTTCGAGAATAATAATGGTACAACATGGATGTTTTCAGAAAATAGTCTACAAACATCACATCCATAATACGTATGGTGTTCATTTATTCAGACAGTTTAAAATAGTAAAACTAATATTATTAGTTACCATGTAGTTCTCTATCATTTCTATCATTTGAAATTTTTATCAAATTGTCACCTATCACGGGTTCTGTAACAATACTTATCGAAATCGTACCGTTTCGTTTATAATAAATAACTCTTTCGGTTAATACTCAATAAAAAAAAATATTTAATAGTTTTCAAAAAAAAAAAAATTAAATAAATAAATAGAATGTCACAACTTTTATTGCTTGAATTGATTACATTATTTGGGAAAAAATCTATGGAATTATTTTTCATATCAAATAATAATATCGTCAGGTTGATAGTCCTCATCATATGGGAGGCGGTCAAAATTTTAGTCAAAATTTATATTATTGGACCACTGGGCTGATCTTGGTCATGTGCACAAAATTAGCTTAATAATTAAAAATTAACAAAAATTTTGGATTTCCCCCTTTTCTACTGACCGCCTCCCATATGTAGAATTTCCGTCCTCATTTTCATACAAAAGTTCAGATTGAGAATCCTTACTAATAAAACGTATGCGTTCATATTTTTCGTGATTTGCATTTTAACTTGTTACTAAAGGAAATGGTCTTCATCCGAATTATTTATCTAGAAATAATACCGGCTTCAGATAAAAATGACCTAATAAGTCATTAAAATTTATTTTTTTTAAAAAAATATTTATCTTTTTGTGCGAACGATTATTTTAATTAACCGAGGTTATGTTCTTATTTTAAGTCTATATACCCATTAGAATTCGATGAAGATATGTAAACACGCTTAGCATTCAATTGAACTTTTATTGTGACGCTTTCTTGAGGACAATCATTTCTATTCTTCTCAAATTAACATTTTACACTTATATTGACGAACTCCAAATTCAGAAATACAAAGCAATTAGTTATTTTTGAAGACGTTTAAATAATTTGGTTTTATTGTTGTCACGTGATGTAATACAAACATGTATAATCGCCAAGTATTCTTTACGGGGTCGTATCGATTTATATTATAGATTTATAATTTTCTTTCTCTAGACCATAATTAGTACTGATATCACGATAAATTTATTTATTTCTTTCATAAGAAGATAAGATAATTTCATTCTCCAAAACCATCGACTCTTTGCTTCATACAACCTTTCTTGTAATTTAATCAAGAATTTTTATTTGAATTTTCTTGTTATTTTCCTCAGAACTCATATTAAGTTAATTTTAATTTTCTTTCCAAAAATTATATATATATATATATATTAATTAAAAGATTCAAATAATTGATTACAAAAATTTCATTTAAAGACGATTGACGAGGAAAGTTCAATTCTTCAATCACGATTATTTTATTAATTAAAATATAATTAAAAAACTTAAAAGGAAAAAAAACCCCCAACAATTAATTTGAAAAAATTTTTTTTTTTGATAGTCGTCACCATTTAATTCATATTTTAAAACAAAAAAAAAAAGGAATTTGGCGCGGAACATCAATGATAAAAAAGATGAAACGTTCACCTCTCTTGAAATTTGCTAAAAATGTTAGATATTGTCGGTTGTCTTTGAATAAAATAGAATGAATATAAAATTTATTTTTTTATTTCGATCTAAGCCAGACAGATAGATTAAAATGAAAAATGTAGATCAACAATAAACTCGGGGTGAAACAAATCTCCAAATCATCTACAGAAATTTTTTTTTAATTCGTATATTATTTACTCGAAAAATTAGAAACAAAAATATTTGTTTTAATCAAAAGTGTAATTAATATCAAATAAAAACATTTTTTTGATAGAATATAGAAGACGAGCTGCTATGGAACAAAGTATATTTACAGATAAAATTAAAATTATGGTTTTATCAAAAATCTGAAAATTTTAGACAGAGTATAATTGAGCAATCTCTTATTAGTCGATGGTATTTGTACAGGGGTTAAGACTTTACTAAGCAGGAGTAAATGTTTGATTATCGAACTTTAAGTATTTAATCCTGTTTTATTTCGCCACCAATAGTTGCTGTCACTCTATCATGAAATTATCTAAAAAAAAAAAATTGATCGGTTTCATATCAAGATTAGCGTAATCCAAGTTGTTGATATTATTGTTCGAAGAGGTGTCTAATGTACAGTATTAAAACCTTAATCCCCCTGAAATTTCATGTGCAAGCATGCATGCTAAATTATCACTTGCCGCCATAACTTTAAAACTAAAACAATCCCTCATCCCTCATTTCTCATTACAATTATTTCTAAAATTAAAAATCCTATTGTTTAATAATGTTCTACACTCGCACAAACATTTTCTAAAATAAAATTTCGATCATCAAAACCCCGAATAATGGTAAAGTTACTAATTATGGTAAATAAGTATAAGATGCATATTTTGACGTAGTACAGTATCAGATTCGATATATAATAAATATCAATCAACATTACACACACATAACAGATCTCAAGTATGTCAAAATGCCTATTTTTAAAACGAAGGAAAAAAAAATTTAAGCTTAGTATTGTTTATGTATCAACCGCAGTAATGCATGAAATACGAAATCTTGAAATAATATAAAATGTCTTGTTTATCTGGGCACTTTTTTTTTTCTTCAGACCCTTTTAAAGCAATTAAAAAAGCTCCATTGTTTAATCTAGTAGCATAAAGATTTATAAATTCTGGAAATTTATATTTCTTTCTAGTTAATATTTCTTTTGTTTTTTTTTTTAAAAAAAAAGATATTTTTGATATCAAAACCTGTACATATTTTTCAAAAAAAAATTTATTTATTTATATTTAATATTCTATAATGGGAAACGAAACTTACTTAAACACCAGAGCTGCGAGATACATTGAAACCCAACAATTGACCTCAAAATGTCAACATTTATTACGATATCTGGACAGTGATGGATGGTGTAAAAAATGTACAATGAAATCTGTATCCAGTGGTCATTTAGGAATCGATAAATTCATCAAACGAACTCAAAGCAAAGCAAATAATTGGTCGGATCCTTATTTGGAATGGATTCCTTACGATCAATTTCAAGATGTAAAAGAAGTTGGTGAAGGAAATTTTAGTGTGGTTTATTCCGCCACTTGGATTCAAGGAAGGTTGGTGTGATCTTTGCTTATTATGGCAATGCTGCAATGCGCCCACTGATGTGATACTAATGTTTGAATTTTTTTAATTGGTTAATAGTAGGGTTGATTGTTTTACTTTGTCACGTAAAAGTCGAGTGCAATGCCCGCGCAGTGATGCGATCACCGTTGCACTTAAAAGCATTAAAAATTCTCAAGAAATGACCGATGATTATATAAAACGGTTAAAATCTTATTATAGATGTAGTTTGTCCTCAAAAAAAAGGGAACAATCTTTGTTGAAATTTTATGGTTTAACTCGTGATCCATCTAACGGAGAATATATGTTGGTCATTCAATACACGGAATATGGAAACATACGTACTTTATTAAATACGAACTTTTCTTCATTTCAATGGTCCGAAAAGGTCTGGTGGCTTTGTGATATAGCTTCATATTTGCTTACCATTCATAAAGCTGGTTACGTTCATGGTAACATTCATCCGGGAAACATTTTACAATTGGGAATTAATCAAAGAGAAACTTCTTCGACCTTGGTTGATGCTGGATTATCTTTACCCGCAAATCATTATTCAACAAAGGTTAATAAAAAAGACATTTATGGGGTTCTACCATATATGGCACCTGAAGTGATTCTTGGACATCCCCCCACAAAAGAATCAGATATCTATAGTATAGGAATGTTAATGATCGAATTATCAAATGGTTTACCTCCCTATTCTGATCGTAAACATGACTCACGATTGGCCTTGGAAATAGTTAAAGGTTCACGTCCACAAATTTCTCAAAATTTACCACAAGTTTATATTAGATTAGCGTTAGATTGTTGTAGTTCAAATCCTTCTTCACGTCCAAATGCTAAAGAATTATTATACGTTTTTAGTGAATGGTGGACATGTATCAATAATACTGGTGAGAAAGTATTTCAAATACAAAAGGCTTTTATGGACGCTGATGAGGTTTTACCAACGTTGGAACTTGTCAAGATGAATACTCTCGTAAAAAATTCTGATGCTTTTTATACTAGTAGATTACTAAAATTTGAAGATGTATTAAAAAGAGTTAGCAGTGGAAGCTATTTTTCTATAAATTATGATGATGACGTTATATAATAATAATTGATGTCTGTACATTATATTATTAAGAAACTAAATCAGACAATAATAAATGAAAGGCATTGTGATTTGTTTAGTGGCTGTTGCGTTTCGGAGCAATTATTTTCCAAATCTTAAACCTTATTTTGGAAACGCATTGTAGATCAAATTGAATGTTGTGTCATTAACTTTAATTTTATTTAATAATGAAAAAAATTTTTTATTGGCCATAAAAAATCATATAAATTATTTGATATATGAAAAATCAATTTTTTGTGATAGATTACATAATACAATTTTTATTTTATTTATATACTTTATTATTTAACTAATTAGAATTATTGTTTATTTTATTAATATATAATAAAAAGTTAGATTAGGATTTTTATATAAAAAAATTATTTTTCAATCTTTGTATTAATAAAAATTAAAAATTTTATTATGAAATCTTATTCTAACTTTTAACAATTTTATATAAATACTATAGAAAAAATATATGAACTAAATTTGCTAGACAAAACTTAAAGTTTTGGTAGATTATTTATATATTAAAAAGTAATACTTAGTAAAACTCTTATTAAAAAATCTTTAAAAGTATTAAAAATAAAAACTTTCAAAATATATCAATTATATAATATCATAATAATTTTAAAATAATTTTTATTATTAAGTAAAACTATATATAATTTTATATTAAAATAAGACTAACATTATATTCATAAAGATTTTATAATTTATAAATATTAATTTAATAGTCTAAATTATAAAGGTTATTAAATATTAAAATTTTTTTTTAAATTTAAAATTGTATATTAAAAAGATAAAGTTTCTTAAATATTTTTATATTATTAATGATTTAAATATATAAAAAAATAAAATAAGTATTAATTAATTATAAAATAAAATATATAAATTTACAATATAAAAATAAGTTTAAAATAAATAATAAGAAATATAATTAAATCTATATACTAATTGAATTACTTTATCATATATAAAATGTATTTAATAAATTATAAGTAATTTTATAATAATTGTATATGAATAATATGGATTGTGATTAAAAATAACTCCTTAATTTCTTTTCAAAAATAGCAGTAATTGTAGTCTAAAAACTTAGAATTGCAAGTTGTAGGTTGCAATTAATAAGGCTTACTTGCAGTGTTATCTTTAATTATAATTAAAATAAATATGTATTTATTTTATATTTAATATAATATAAATAAAGATACTTATCTTCCTAAATTATTTTTAAGTAATTTTTGACTTTAAAATTAAATTATTTGTTATAATAAATATTTTTACCTAAACTTCTAATAAATTTTTCTAAAATTAATAGAAGTTTAATCAAGTTTTAAATTTAAAAAACATTATTTTAAATTTAAAGGTTTTGAAAAAATTTCTATGATTTTAAATTTCATATTAAAATAGATTTAATAGATTTCAAATAGTATCATTAAATATAATCTTTTTTTATATAAATACTTTGCAATTAAAAGAAAGAAAGCTAAAAAAAAAATTAATTTTTAAGTTTAAATTTACTTTGCTTTTAATTTTAAAGATTTTTAATATATTTAGATATAATTTTAATAGTTTTTACTTTTATAATTAAAATAATTTAGAAATTTTTAGTTTCTTATTTAAAATTTATAATTAAATTTATATTATAGCTAATTTTATAATTTATAAACCATTAATAATTTTTCAGTCACATTCAGTCGCAATATTTTATAGTAATTTTATTATAAAATATTTTCAGTTTCATTTAGTCGCGATTTATTAATGATTCACGAATTATGAATTAGCTGTAAAGTACTTTATAAATATGCAATATATTATAGTAAGTTTTATATTTTAATTATATAATAAAAAATTTAAAGGTTACTTAAAAATTAAAATTTTATAATTTTTAAAAAAAATTTATATTAAAAATTTTTATGATTAATCTATAACAATCTTTTAGAATTTATTTTTAACTATATGGGTTGTAATCTAAAAAAATCATGTTCAAAAAATTTTTTATCAAAATTGAAATTTTAATTGCATTTTAATTTTTATTACTTTTAGACTAAATTGTAATAAGATATTAATTTTAGTCAAAAATTTCTCAGAACTTGATTTTCTTAGATCACAATTAAAGATGGCATTACAACTCGGCCATACTAATCACAACTCACAACTCTATATTTTATATAGGTTGCAATTGCAACTATTTTTGAAAATAGAATAGATTAAGGAACTACCTTTAATTATAATAAATAATATAAATTTATGATATATAAAGAAAAGAAAATAAATAATATTATTATAATAAAATTTTTTATTTTTAATAAGATTTTTAAGTTTATGATAAAATTAATTTTTAATTAAATTATTATGTAATAAGTATTTTATATCTTAAAAGTTAAAAGATTAAAGAATTTAAAATGTATTAAATTACCATTATACTAATAAAAAAGGACTATTTATTTAATTTATTATTTGACATTTATTAATGAAAATTAAAATTAATTTACTAAGATATCTTTCTTTTTAAATCTTTTATTTATTTTAATAATATTTCAATAAATTATATATTAAAAAAGGTAATAAATAAATATTATTTAATAAAAAATTATAAATTATAAATATATATTTCTGAATTATATATTAATTTTATCTTAAAATAGGTTTGATTAAATGATAATACGAATGACTGTAATCCATATCTACTTAATTACTTTGGAAAAAAATATTGAATTTTTCCAAAGTTAGTCGATTTTGTAAATCGAAATATCGAAAATCTATATTTTTTGTTCTCGTTTATTATTAATAAAGATACACATATGATCCGTTATTTGAATTAAAAGTAAATGCAATGCGCAATGCGCAATGCATTTTCGTATCTTTAATCCATGATTTATTAGGGAAGACGTTTCTTCAAAAATCCACCATATTCCTTTACTTCTTTCAACCATTGGTTCCAAAGATTGTTATTAGACAACGCATCTCCATCCCCTATTACCACCAAAAGAGCCTTTGCTCGAGTTACAGCAACGCAGAATCGTCTCGGTTCCCCAAGGAATTTAACAGATTCTGTTCGAACAGTAGAAATAATGATCACGCGTCTTTCTTGGCCTTGAAATTTCTCCACAGTACCTATGTCTACCCCAGAAATATCTTTATTTTTTAACAACTTCTTTATCTTTTCAACCTGCTTAACGTAGGGAGTGACGATGCCAATTTCTTCTGGTTTAACGTTTTCCTTCTGAAGTTCCTTCACAACATATAACACATAATGGGCCTCGCGTGCATTGAACCAAGATGGAGATTGGCCCTCACGATCTTCTTTGCCTTTTACATCCCAGAATATTATCGGGTAATTCTTTTTAGGGAGGAGGGAAAAGTTACATAAGTTATGAGTGGTTATTTTGTCGGCTGAAGGCTTAAGATCATTTCCATAAAAAATAACATTAGGAAAGCTTAAAATTTTTGGGTGTGAGCGGTAGTTCATTAGGAGCTTTACACCATATATACTAGTATCGCTAAAATCATAGAATTCGCTTTCCTCAAGGCGTTCAATCAGAGATTTTCCAAGACCAAGTTCTAACGCGATTGAAGAACGGACAAGTGGACCTAGTTGCTTCGGGTCACCTGCTATAATAATCTTTGTGTTTTCAGAAGCGTTTTGCAGCGCAGTTACGATTTCCGGTTCCAATGCTTGTCCTGCCTATTACGTAATAAAATATTGTAAGAAAGCCAAATGATACGTTATTTATAATAAATTAAATACCTCATCAATAAAGATATGCGTGTACTCCTTCGTTCTTCCAAGCGAATACACAGTTCCCGCAGTGATACAAGTGGTCACAATAATCTGGCGTGCCTCAATATAGGTCACGTTCGGAATCTCGTATTTGCCGTTTTGAATCACACAATAACTGTGAAGTTTCTGATCTAATTTTTCAGGTTCCTGCGAAAATGCGTTGATTCGAACCATTTTTTCGGAAGTCAAACGTTCACTTAACTTTTTCAATAGCCAATTGGCCGCCGCATTTGATGCAGCACAGGCGAGAATCCTGGTTTTCGAATTATCATCCAGAAGCTGACACATTGCTTCGACAATAGTGGAAGACTTTCCTGTAACAGTAATTGCAGGCATAAATAAATGATATAAAAATATATTTAAATTCAAAAAAAAAAAAAAAATAACTAGCCTGTTCCTGGTGGACCGAAGACAATAAATGGCCAGGGATGGTGATTTCCTGATTTGATGATAGCTACCGCACGGTTTTGATAAGAATTCAAAGAATTCGATGTATTGTAGAATTCGGTTACTTGAGTTACTTTTTCACTTGCAGTGTGCTTTGGATAGTTTTGAGGGAACAAACGAGTAAAGTCCATTTTGGTATTTGTGATGGCTTGATGCATCCTTCTCATTGATATACGATTAAAGGTGAATCGGACATCGAACCTCACATTCGACTTGTACACTTTCTGTAAAAATGATACATCAAACTTCACGACAATGCTACTTTTAAGGACCTCGATCACGAACCCTTGGTATGCTTCTGCTTTCTTTTCTCCACACTTCACGACGAAAATAAAGTCACCGGGAAGTACCGACGGACGCTTCTCCGCGAGTGCGCGTTTACCCATTTTCATTTTAAAATGATCCCTAGGATTATTCGATTGTACTAGTTCCACTTTCTGTCGGTCATATCTTTTGAGCTCTTCGTTCGTTTTGTATTCTTCTGCATAGAGTAGTTCACTAAAAAACTTACTATAATTTTTGTCATCCAACTGAGTGCTAAGCTGTTTAAAGGCATTCATTTCAAATAATGTTAACAACTTTTGGGGCATCTCATACTTCTTTAACGGGTATTTGTATATAACTTTCTTCAAAAGGGGTTTGAGGGCATTACCGGAAACTTTTTTCTTATTTTTCATGAAATCATCGCTACTTGGCCTGATTTTGTAGGCTGGCTTGGGCTTGAGAAGTTTAAGAGTTTCTTGAGTTTTATCCATGATTAAGTTTATAGAGAACAACAGAAGTCAGAATTATTCAACAATCATTTATTTAGACTAAATTAGGAAGCGTTCTGTTTTCCAACAGAAATAGAAATTACAAACGCACTTATTATAAAAACACAGCCGATTTTGTAATAGAACCTCAAATTTTGGTGACACCGGATCACAGAATCAAATTCTAATTTAATTAGTCAGCCTCGAGGTGACACAGAAACCTAATTTCATTTGAAAAACTTGTACGAGGTTTGCAGAACAGGAAAATTTTTTTTTTTGGAAATATGGGGCCTTTGCAATAGAAAGGGGGGAAAATGCCGGAAAATTAAAAAATGAGTTAATGCTAAATTTGAACATATTTCAGCCTAAAAATCATATTTGACATATAAAGTAAAATTGATTTTTTCCGGCAGTTTCCCCCCTTTCTATTGCAAAGACCCCATATCTCGGATAAAATTAATAAATTAACTTGAAAAAAGATAACCTTATTTATTATCAACATTGTTCTCAAAAATACATAAATGAGAATCCATTTAAAATCACGTGAATACGAATCAATTGCTAAAAAAGGAACGAAACTTACGCTTTGACTTATATACATCTATTGCTTAACAACTTATAATTTTTGCGCTTTTCCTTAATCAAGTTCTTAGGAAGATATCATGCTCGGTTTCTCTGTAATTATACGCTGGATTTAATCTCAATCCTTTATCACAACAAAATCTCCTGATTCCCGGGTTGGATGCGACTTGATTTGTTTTATAATCGGGCTAAGTTTGTTTCAGAAAAATTTTGCTTCATTTGATAGTTTTGGTAACTTGTACACTCTCTATATAACGGTGGAATGTTATTCATCATCATCATCACCAACTTTTTCCGGAATATCACCCAATCTTTCGTTCGAAGACTGGTGATCACAAGTTACATCTGAGCATTCATTTGATTGTAGAAATGTTTAAATGCTAATGTTGTGATGGATGGAGTGTGTTGTAGTAATTTCGACACAAATTGCACTCTTTACTGATTTCGGGACATATTCGGTTTAATGAAAAATTTTCTGTATACGAATCTTTTCAAGGGTTCCAATCCTCATCAAATAGGACAGAAACTGCCTTAAACTCTTCCGTAATGTGTTCACTTCGTAGGATTTCCAAGTTTACAGCTGAAAGGCCAGAAAGACTAGCACATACCAACTCTCACTTTTCATACCACGTGAATTCTGTTTTTATTTGTAATAGATAAAGTTCAGAATTAAAAAAAAAAATCCAGAAACATTGCGATTTTTTTTGTTTCAAACATTTTACCCGTTACATGAAATGGAGAATCGCAAATAATTGAAGACTTGATTTTCCTATTTGGAAGGATCCCGCTTTATAGGCCTCTGAACATTCATCGATAGCATCTTGTGGCTTTGCACTTCTTGCTCGGTAAATAATGCTTTCTAATATGTAACAATGTGTTTCTTCGAAAATGATGTCTAAATCAGAAGTAAAAAAAAAACCATCGCCAGAGATAAATATAGTAACATAACGTTCTTCAACCACAGGCATGTGATATATCAACACTGCGTTGCGATCTGCTTATCTAAATTTCGTAGGTTTTCGATCATGTCATAGAAGTTTCTTCAAAGTTTTCACAGTCAAAATCGGATCAAAATTGCCATATGGATGATTCAGCTGAAAAACATCCACCACGTGTGAAAAATAATTCTTTTTAAAAACCTAATTTGCAGTAGGCAAAATACGCATCTTTGCTTTATTGATCAATACAAAAGTAAATTACAAAGGGTGCAATACAGCATTACTTGTGGTCCTTCTGAAGGTTTCGTCTGAATCTTAGTCGCATGTACTTAAAGTAAGGTACCCAAGATTCATCAGAAGCACATTGAAAATTAAAATGCGTAACACTAGAAGATAAACCTCTTCCGAATAATTTATGGAATTGTCCCATGTTCGACGAAATCATTTCTTCTTGTGAATTTGAAACATACAAAATCTATGATTAATACATTTGCTGGGCTTGTGAAGTCAAATTAAGCTTAACTCTTCGCCAGCTTAATAGCTTAAATATGGAACCAATCTTTCTTTTTTTTTTTTTTTCCTTAATTAAGTTTGTGAAGATCACATGCAAACAGAAGATATTAATAAGCGATTTATTACTTAAAATAAACTAAATCGACATTTATCATATGAAATCGGCGATAATTCTTTAAAAAAAGAATATTATATACAGTCAGAACTCGATATAACGATTCTCGATATAACGATCACTTAATAAAATCTTGTTAAAACGATTTTTTTAAAAAATTTGACTTTATATTTGAACATATAAAAATCGTTATATAGAACTTATAAATTTTGATAAACCGATTTTTTTTAAAAAATTTCATAGTAAATCAGAAGGTTCGTTATATCAAGCTCTGACTGTAATCTTTTAAAACATAAATTTGAATATAAAGAGTACCATTTGAATAAATATAATATTTAAAACAGTGATGGGTTTTTTGGACTCATTTTTTAATTTAAATATTTTGAGCATGTTTAATAGCAACTTTACATATTTGACATTACTTTCTTTCTAATTTGATAATTAGTAATAGTCTCAAATTAGAATATTTGATGATATCCATTTGTCTGCACATATTAATTCTGATTGGATATTGGATAAATCAATAATAATATTATTTGTTTTAGAATTCAAATTGTAAAAAAAAAAACATTTAAATAATTAAATTTATAATAATACTAATTAAAATAAAAGCTTGCTTTTTTAATTCTTATTTCTTTTTTATCAATTTTTAATTGATTTAATTTTATAAAAACATAAATAAAAAAATTATTTAAAATTTTTACTTATTTTTTCTTTTATAATTTTAGAAATTAAAGTTTTTAATAATAGCTTTTAATACATTTTATAATTGTATTATAAATACTAAAAAAGCGATCAAATTAAAAATATTTTCACATTTTATTGATAGATAAATTAAACTTTTCAATTAGTTTTGAATTTAAATTATTTTAAAATTTTTCTTATTAATATTAGTTAATAGGCAAATTAGATTTAATAATATTAATATTTATTCTATAAATAATCAAATTAACCATTTATAATTAGTATATTTTTATTATTTTTTAATATTTTTAGTAATTTTTTTCTTAATAATTTATATAAATTAAACAATATGTTATCTTAATTTAAAATTATTTAATATTTTATTTCTTAAAATATCATTATAAAGTTAACAATATCTTAAACTATAATGTAATATAAAAGAACATAAAAATATGAAAAATAAATTATAAGATTTAAGAATAAATTGAATTAAAGCATATTTAATTATTAAACTTAAATATATTATTTTTAGTTATTAATTTATAATAACTTAACTTAATATAATTAATTTTTAAAAATATATGAGCTTAATAATATGAAAAAATAAGTTTATAATTTAAAATAGTATGTTTTCATTAAAATATTTTGTATTTTTAGAAATTTTTTAATTCTTAAATATAAAGTTACAAATTCTTATTCTAAGATATTTTATTTTTTCATATTATAACTGGCTAAAAATTCATTATATTTAAAGAATTGATTTTATGTAGATTACAAATTAGAAGATCTGCATAATTCCTAATTTATTTGATTTTTAATATATTTCTTATATTTCTAATAAGCCTAATATTTCTAATTTTACTTATTTATATTATTTTCATTATTTTGATATTTTATTATATTTCCTATATGTATTATATTACTTCATCAGTAAATTTAATAGAACATAATATTGCGCAAACTTACATTCTGTAATATTATGAAAACTTATAAGCATATTATAAGATTATATAATTTGTATTTTTGTAAAATTTCATAACATTATAATGTAATACTATAAAAGTATTATGAGTATGTAACTATGCAAAAATTTATAGCATAATACTTCATAATATTATAGTATAATATTATGTAAAACTTACGAAAATACTAAAATTTTAAAAGTTTATGGTATAATTCTTCAAAATATTACAGTGTAATATTATGTAAAACTTACGATAATAAAAAAATTTAAAAAATTTACGAAATTTATACCAGAAATTTGTTTATCATATTTTATATCTTTCGATAAAATGTAATTTAAAAATTTTCAGTTGTATAATATTTCGTAAATTTACTAAGTTTAATATATTTAAAATATATTGAAATTTGTTTATATACAAATTATGCTTTAATTTAAAACAATTTGAAAATGAATTACAAATAATATAAGTTAAAATATAAAAAGAAAATATTATGAAAATGAGGTCATTATTATAGACTTAAAATTAAAAATTTGTTTAAACATTGATGAGCATGATGAGAATATTTTTTAAAAAAGGTTTAAAAATAAAGAAAATAAATGTTAAATATTTGATGTTTCAAAAAATTTACATGAAAGTAAAAAAAAAATTAGTAGAATAGAAAAATAAAAGAAAGACAGTTAGTAGAATATAAAAGTAAAATGAGAAAAAATTAATAGATTAGAGATACGACAGTTGGTAGAATAAAGAAATCAAAAAAGAGAAAATTAATAGAAAAATAAAAAAGAGACGGTTAGTAAAGAAATCAAAAGAGAGAAAATTATTAAAGAAAAAATGAATAAAAAAGAAAAAGTGAGACATTTAGTAAAGAAGCAGAAACAGTTAGTAGAAAAGAAAAACGATATAGTAAATATTTATTAATATTAATATTAAGATAAAAGGCTTTCATACTAACCAAATAACTTTCGTTGAAAAACGAAAAGATTTTTTATTTATTTTTTTTATCATATGGGAAGTTTGCTAGGAAAATGGGGTTCTGAGACATTTTTTAAAAAATTGAAATTTTTGATACATATTAATCT